>JAULBM010301993.1:3721-25238 GCA_032357055.1 Geukensia granosissima
AAAATCTTACATTATAAGCCGTTGATTATCATATTTCTACAGTATCGATAGTTAATCCTTAAAATTTTTCGGTAAACCTCGAAATTTTAAGGTTTTATTATCTCGACTGTAGAAATATGATAAACAACGGCTTACAATGTACCAACATTTTATGTTATGGTTTATAGAAAAATGCCTCTATTGGATTGGATAATTATAGCCGGGAATGTGAGTCTATATGTATACCCGACTAGAGCCGTATACATAAAATGGCGGTTCCGGCTTTCGCTTCGGCATTTCAGACTTCAATTTTAGATCTTGCAGGCGATGATGAGCTTCTTACCTTCGATTTTCCATAAATTAATTCAAGACATATCTATTTTATCTATATTTATCCTTTTATGAGCATGGATAACAGAATTAAGAATGTTCGGTAATTGTGTTATATACTTTATTTACATTTAAACCGTCTGTTTGTTTACTTATAACATGACGGAATAATAGCAGAAATCGGAATGGGTTGCTTTTTCGTGTTTTCAGTATGTATTGCAGAAAACTGGGATATTGTTTTTTCTTTTCATGTGAAAAGAGTATACGGAAAATCATGATACTTAATCACTATCCTGCCTCTTGAAATGACATAATTATCAAAAGGAATTTACGCTCGGTGAGTTATATTCCATTTATTTGCATTGAAGATATATCATGAATATTGAAATTACCTACTTTTCTGTTTAAAAGAAAAGCTATGCACCATAACATAATAGTTATTCAGGCCCCTGTCTAGTGCCTGAATAACATATAATACTGCAAAATCACAATTCAATCGACCTACCGGTGAATACGATTTTTGAAATATTTACACCTTATATAAGAATCCTGGATTCTTACTGGATCACAGCCAGTGTATTTTATGCACATTTTAACGAATTCGGCCATTTATACTGCTGCCGGGGAATATGCCTGAAAATATGCCTTTTTTACCCTCTGCCGTGTTATTTGCCAAAAAGTATATATTATATTTCCTCGCGTGCCACATCCCGCTAAAATTTATTCGGAAGGTTTCTGCTTCATCGCAAGAAGTAACGTAACGTGATTAATCAATTTTGAAAAGCGGAAGAGTTCCGAATATTTGCCAAACGTAAAAAAATGTCAGACTTCAAAATGAAGAAAAAATAAATGACACTGAAAACCAAGCCTGACATCATAGAACAGTTGTCACGTAAAAATTGATATTCGGTGTAATTAAACAGATATATCATGACAGGGAGGGTAATTTGCGAAAAAATACCAGTCTTGGGAATCAAATTTTCTTTCCGCGATTGGTATTTTTACGCAAACACCCCTCCTTGTAATGATATATCTGTTTAATATGAACTAATCAGGACACATAATTTTCACTGGCAACCGTTTTGAATTTCCGATCTGCACATCATTACAAATATTTGTCTTACATTTCTGCCAAGTTTGCTTCAAACCTATACAGTGGTTTCAGAACAGAAAATCAAAATGTAAAAAGTAAATAAAAGACGACGGATGCAACGTGATGACAATTAAAAGCTAACATGGCCCTTTGGGCTATGTAACCTAAATCGTACATGTAGACTTACGTTTAAACAGTAAATGTGTAAGGTCTACAGATCTCTCTCCAGGGGACAAAAGCCCGTGTGAGTTACGAAAATGGTTAAAAGTTATTGGGTCTGGAACATGGCCTATACTTTACGCGGATTTAAAACATTGTGGGTAGCAATTGAAAATTATTTAATTACTCAATCGACATGGCTATCAAACTTAACAAATTTGAAAAAAAATCAAATCCAAATCAGAATCTGGTACACAACATTTAGGACGTTACTAATAGAGCTTGGGACCTTTATTATTAAATTTCCAATTCAGAGATATCCAAAGCTCTCTCGTCTGTGAAATCAAACAAGGCTCTAGGCCTACACCGAATTTCAAAGATCCTTATCAAATCTGGGTAGGCATAACTTTAACCATGATATAGGACTGCCAAATGGGTTTTACAAGAAAGGGATAATAGCCATATGTGTATATTTAAAGCCATAATCGATAAATGTTGCAAGAAAAAGGAATTCAGGATGTTTACCTGATATGTGGATTGCATTTTAGAAAGCCTTTAGCACTGTCATACATACAGGTATCAAAATCAAATTATTGCAAATGGGACTGACTCTTACTTCTATAATCATTACCAGACTCAAGCTACATTAAAATAGGTATGCCACGAGAAAATCCGGTATCCCTTTAAATAACCGAATCACCGATTTTTGTAATAATTATTGTAAAGTAGGAGGAAGACAGGGCGGTAACTTAATTTTTAGCGCAACCTTCCAGACTTTTTACAACATACCCCTGACCCAGTTTTGAAAAATTCCCGTCCATTTCATAGTTTATTTTATGCAGATGAATTAGTGCTTTTGTCCGCATCTGATAAAGAGCTCCATAACAAACATGATAAATTTAGGATTTATTGTAGAGACTAGTGCCTGAATGTCAATATAAACCAAAATGGGTTCTGATTTTCAACAAAGTATAAGTAAACATAACACAGAGAAATTTACTGTTAATAATGATTGTATTGATTGTGTCTAGCATTACAAATAATTGGGAACAACTTTCTGTGCTTTTGGGTTCAAGAAGACTTGTATACATAACATAGTTTTAAATGCTTATCATAAGTTAAGAAAGGATTTTCTCTCCCTTTATTAAAATATCAAAAACTCTCTTCATGTTTGTTATGAAGAAGTTCAGAAATTTACGAATCAACAAAAAAGATAACAATAAAAATGCTGGCTTAATTAGATTGGTCAAGAATAGTTATATTTTTTTTTTACAAATACAACATGTACAACGTTGATAACGACTGGCGTGGTATTTGCTCCGTGATATTTGCCAAAAAAATATAGACGATGAAAATTTTTAACGAATTTGAATATTCGGCAGAATTAAACATATCATGTTGTGTTTTTGTATATTTGCAAACATACAAGTCTCACAAATTTCTCGTCCCTCGTATTTTTTTGGAAATACCCCCCCCCAAAAAAAAAACAAAACAAAAGCATGATATTTCTGTTCAAAAACTTTGGTTTTGAATAAACAACTTAAAATGTAGCGCAAGGTTTGATATTTTACACATGCACAGCGTTTCAGTTTTTGGAAAAAATACAAATAACTTGTTCTCTGGAGTTTTCTTTCATCGTTTTAATCGTATAATATTCAACATTAAAAGTTAATATATTGTGTTTATGCCCTTCACGAGCCAATCATAATGGCAATAAAAGTATCTTTTTCATAATTTAGTTTTATAAAAGGTGGAAAAAGACCATTCCCAATTCGCATCTGATTGACAATGCACACGAGAAGATATTAGGTCTTACCCCATCAACTACAGATCTCCCTGCCATTGCCATTTTTCTACCTCCCATGCATCTGAAAATAGAAATATACTTGCAGTAAAGTTTACCATACTTACAATAATATAATACATTGTAATAGGAATGAATTGTGAATTATCATTGCAATAACTTCTTACTATAGGTCAGCATGTATTCGATTAACATGTAAATACACACTTGCACACGCCTGCAACATGCATGACGTCATCGCTCTGTCGGTCTTGATTATCATTGGTGTGCAGAAAATGTTAGCCAGCAGTAGAAATAAAAGACAACTAATTAGTACAATGTATATTGCTTTATTTTTAGATGACATAAAAGTCGCACCCAAAAAAAAAAGAAAAGGGCATGCTCAATGGAAAATTAAAATGTATAGGCCTTCGCGTCATCTTTCAAATAATAATGATAATCATAATCATTATAATAATAAACTTTATTTAGAGGGTAACTCAATTAGTTTTCACTAATCTAACTTGAGGCCCTAAAAATTACTATGCAAAATACAGTCTGTTACAATGTTCATTTCGTTGACATGCATGTTTACACAAGAAGAGCATGCACCATGGTTATAACAGTTGAATCGGTTTTTTTTATCTGTTTCTTAGATGTTTAAAGCATTTTGTTTTAAACATGTTTAAACTATTTGAATTTTTAATGTTTAGGTGTAATTTATTCCAAAGTATGGCTGAACTATAAGCAAATGATTTTTTCATTGCATTAGTATTAGGACGGACAACTCTTAAGTTGTTATTTGACACAGATCTCAAATTTCTATTATTAAGTTCTGAGCTTGGAATACATAATGTCTTTAAATAAGCCAGTGTTTTATCTTTTAAAATTTTGTATACGTAAGTAAGCTTATGATATGAAACTAAGTCTTGAAAAGTTAACCAATTTATATTTCAAAAAGCTCCTTAGTAGGTGTAATGTCCAATGATTGGTTTTTGACAGTACTATCCGCTCATCTATCAGACTCCGGGATAATTGTCAAGCTTGCGAGCTTCCGCCTTGTATGGAGGTTGAAAAATTGCGTTCGCATTTGAGTTAGGAGCTGTCGTTGTCGGTGTCTTCGTCAGCGTCGTCATCGGCGTCACCGTAGACAGGTTGGTTTCCGCATGATAATTTTGTTCTTCAAATATTTTGATACATTGGTTTTTAATATGATATAGGTTGTTGTTGATTTGGGCTGATCTTGCCCCAGCAGTATTTTTCGGGGGGTTGGAGACTAAAGCTGGTTTTTATATTTGAATGTAAGTTGTCTATTACATTTGTACTTGTCTGTTTTAATGGAGTAATCCATGGCAAAGCCAACACCTGTGCCTAATGCGCCATTTCCCATCTCTTGCCGTTTTTGAAATATAACATACGGGGTTGAAAATAGCTGTGTCCAAATTTTAGAAATTTTTTTATTTCTCATCCGATTTTTCTGAGGGCTTCCCAAAATGCTTCAATATGAAAAATGGAACAAAATTTACTCTTAACATTTTTATAGTATAAACCATTTTTATAAGGCGTAAAATATTTTTTTTTTTTAAAAAAAAGGCTATGTTGCAGGAGATGAAAAAAAATTTTTTTTTCGTCTGATTTTGGCAGGTTTTTCATTTCTTCTCAATGGGAGCTTTCTGCCAAATTTGAATGGTCTGTTTCAATCTCCCTCTATTTTCGAGATAAATGGGATTAAATGGGTAAAAAGGGCGAAAAAGTCAATTTCGCATATGCAAAGTTTTTTTTCGAAATATCCCTTATGAAAAATGCAACAAAAGCTAATCAAAGGATTTTTTGCCGCATATACGATTTTATATAAAATTGATTAATGGGTAAAAAAACATTTTTGCAGGGGATGAGAAATCATTATTTTTCATCCGATTTTGATGTTTTTCCATTATATTCGTTTTTATTAAGAGCTATTGGTAGTATGTCAAAGGAATTTCTCTATCTCAAACCAGTTTCGAGGTAAAAGGGATCAAAGTTGCAAACAATTCAATTTTGAAAACTTATTTTTGATTTGAGTTTTTACTTCCTATGAAAAATGCATCAAATTTACTCAAGTTTGGAGATAAAGTGGGTCAAAATGATCGATCCAGCCATATAAATGTGTCTTTATAACATACATTTTAAACAAAAAGTCATTGAAACCATATGCACTTTTTGCTGTGTTCAGCACAATACTTTGTCCTGCAAAATACTGTGTCTACACTAATCCAAAAGTTCACTTGTGCAACTTTCCAATGTCAACTTACTGTGATCGTATCATGATGCGCTTGATACAGATGAAGCGGACTTGAACATCTGTAATAAAACATCGTAAAAAAATCCGAATTTTTTGTTATAAACGTACACTATAAGCTTAATCATGAAAAGCTTATTTGTACATAAAAGTTGCGATTTACCATTTTAAATAACCTGGTTTACATACGTATACACGTTATCTCGCTGCAATGTTTGACATTGGTCTCTAATCTTATTTGATATGTGTGGGGACAATCGATTGAATTCATATCAAGAAAATATACATGTAAAATCGCCACGTTTAGGGAAAACAAGTGTATCTAAAGGTAAGACAGTTTTACTTGACACATCTAGTATAGCCATTGCATATGGCAAGGGAATCGGACCCTAACAAGATTTATATAAATTTTGTAATTTGATTTGTGACCGAGACCATTGTTTATTGTAGGTAAACAATAAAAGATAAACCTATACACGTCCTTGTGTGGCTTGTCCAAGGACAGTTTTAGATTTTTACAATGAGCAAACCGAAACCTCTATTTTATCATGTATGTACAAGCTTCAAACGACCAAAGTGGTTTGCATCCGATTTTAAGTTGCTTTGAATGATGTAATTAACATATGTTAAAAATATTTTGATTACATTTAATTAAAAAAAAAGTGATATCAAATTGTTTGCCTAAAAAGAAATATAGAAAGTGTATATGTGGTGTGATTGTCAATGAGACACCAATCAAAGAGCCTCACAATTAAGTACAAATTACAAATATTTTAACAGCTACAGTGTACTTATAACTTGTGTGTGTGTGTGTGTGTGGGGGGGGGGGTGTTGGCAATTTTGCTGGTAGGGGTATGCGGCTGAGTTTCTCTATACACCCAACCTTTTTGTATATATAGTTCCTTTATCAAAAATTGCAAACTTTTTCTTATATTGAATGGAAAAAGTCATCCTATATATATATACATATTTATTTTTCTGTTTAAACAACATTTTATTCAGCAAATACTGAAAAAGATTAGGCAACAGGTTAAGCCTATTTAAGCCTTCTCCACAAATCAAGGTACAATATGGTACAAGCATAACTGGTAAGAATACAAAATAAAAATAAAAATAAGAAATATTATTATTGTAGTAGGCATGCACCGTTAGTATTAATTGCATAACTGGCTGGAATTATATATTTTCAGGTTTAAAAAAGAAATTATTAAAATTATACCATTATAAAAATATTATAAAACTATACATGCTTTATAAACGTTTGTATGTTTATTTACTTGTACAGACAAACAGAAAAACAATTTAAGGACTACATGTACACATGTGTGTACTTATTTATTATATGTACTTTATCAACATAATTAGGCACCTAAAGGCGAGCCTTAAGGAAAGAAGTAAATAAGTTCTCTTCAAGATTCATGTAATTATGTATTGTTTAATTTGAAAACAATACCTAATAAAGAAAATAAAACACTATGAAAAACGGCACAATTTTGATACGAAGAAATAGGGGAAAATTTTATGTTTAAAATACACGTAGTTACATTTCATTTTTCCAGTTTATTAAAGAAATCATTTTTAATCTTTAATATATTATTGAACCTATTTAACAACTCTTAACTCAAAGATGGGTCACCAAATAATAACACATTCAAATTAACAGTAATATTTAAGTGTTGACTGTAATTGGTTTAAAAGTCTACCCCTTATAATATTGTAAGCTGAACAATCAAAGAAAAAAATGTTAATTGTCTTCACATATACGATACAATTCTTTAATTTCCATACGAATACACATACATGTGTGTCTCCTTTTTTCGGTCCGTATTTTCCTCCAGTTTACAGAGACGATGGGGTGTCATTCGTGTCTCATGAAAGTGGTGATATTCAAAACCTTCTTCCTGTTTGCAGTAACGGGGGCATTCGTGTTTCACTGAAGATGTTCAAAATCATTAATTTTTGTGGAAAATGTTTAATTATTTTTAATTATCTAAACGTAACAATATGCCGTGATGGTTAATTCGGTCAGGGCGCCCCTCTGCTGTCCTTGCTCACGGTCCCATGTTCGAATCTCGGAATATGTTTTTTGTTTTTTTCATAAAGTACAAGGGTCATTAAGACACGTGTAGCACAAGAATTAGGCTAAAAATTTTGTCCAATAAAATACTGTGTCCACACTTACAAAAGGTTCATTTGTTCACAATTCAGATGTCAACGTGATAGGTCGTATCAAGAAACGCTTGCGAAGCACCTTGTCCTCGGTTCATTTCTACCTACTCCAAGGTTCAATCTTTCGATTTCCGATGCTTGATCATTGACTATGACAAACTACAAGAGACCAGACAACCCCTTTGCCTCTTTGCCTTACTCCAACCTCAACTGAGAATCAGTCAGTTTTCATATCTCCAACCTGAGCACAGCTTTCCAAGTTTCTGTACATAGCCTTCATAGTTAAATCAGCAAGTCATTTGAGTTAAAATAGTCTGAAATTCTCTTACAAATAATGCTATTTAACACTCATTAAACTTATTGACCTATAGCATAATGGATTCTGTAATCTTTTCCTTTTTCAGTATTGGGTAAACAATGCTGTAATCCCACACACTAGGAAGAATGCTTTTTTCAAATCATTTTCGGAACAGTTTTATCAGAAGATAAGTAAGTTTTGTATGCTTAAGTCTTTCGTTTGGTATATTTTCTATTCCTGTAGTTTTATTTGACTTTATTTTAATACAGTTGTGACCTCCCCTCGAGTGATTTCAGAATTCAAAATTAGGCCAGTTTGTTGCAATAAGTTCTTTAATTTCATCTGTATATTTATTTAGTTCTTGTCCTCATTCTTAAATGGATGTTTTGGTGTCTTAGATAAACTTTTCGCTACCCTGACTAGAATCTTTTGTGTTGTCACCGTAATACTTTGAAAAATCATTTTTCCACATAGTTTATCTTTATTATCATGGCATATGTTACCATCTTGAAGTTCAACACTATCTATTTCCTGCTTTCTGGAGACAGAACCAAGCTTTTGAACCTAATTCCAAAAAGTCTGTTGATCTGTAGCCTGCAGCTGTGTGATATATGATCTCGCTGCTTGGCTTTACAAATGCACCCTGCCTGGCCTTCTTGTCCAAAAGCTTCCTATTTTCGTTGCATTGCACCTTCCTCTGCTGCATTTCATCTCGGGTACCATTACACTGCAAATATACATTTTTATTTTTCTTACAAGTTTGCCACAGATTTGAGATACAATTGTTCCACTAGGGTTTCTTGTGCATGGCGTGGTAGATTTTCTTTCACCTATCTTATAAGAAAGTTTTTCTTTCAGTTCTATATGAACTAATTCAACAAATTCTTAGTAAATGCCATCAACTCATTATTTTGCGACTTTTGCATTTTCTAATCTCTCAATCACATTTATAATTGCTCTGGCCGCTCGTTTATTTGGAAAAAATATCAGCTGAAATAAAACCAATGGTATACAATATGCACTTGATTAGTTTGAATGTCAATATAGTCCTGATTGTGTTTTGCATGCTATGAAGAGATTATAAATTCAATTCATTTTCTTCATGACAATATTAACATCAGGTTTGGCGATAAAATTTATCGACAGGTTATAGGAATTCTTATGGGTACCAACTGTGCCCTTATTCCTTTAATGTTATGAATCCCATGGCGAAACTCCACAAAGATTCTTCTTATTCAGATTTAATAGAAACATTTAATAATACTAACCGCTGTCTCGATGATATCTATGCAGTTAATAACCTACTTCTCCAAATACGTCTCTTAACTTTCTTTTGGATCGGCGTCAATTGTCGTCCTTTTCTGGATTGAAATGTTCCTGTTGCAGGAGGTAAAATCAAAACTAAAATGTACGAAAAGAGAGACGATTTATCATTCTTTATTGTAAATTTTCCCTTTCTTGATGGGGACGTTCCCTCTCCTTGGTTGCTTCATACGATGTATATATTTCTGATTTGTATGCAGCAATGTTTTAGATTTTATCTTTGTATTACTAGCAAATTATTAAATCAAGAATTTCGTTACCAAAAATAATTTTAAACATTGTCCAAATTTTATTGTAAAAATATATACATAATTTAAAGTTTGGTTACACCATGAAGAAAATTGTTAAAAAGGGAATATCATACCCAAGCGTTTATGGAAATGCAGTAAAAAGCTGGTAAATTTAAACACAAACCATTTGGACTTGTCAATTTTTAAATGAACTTAATACTTAAGCCAGTTACTTAAATAAACTTAGTACATAAAGGTTATCCTGATAACACTATTTTAAGAATATTGTTTTCTTTGGTATCAACATAGACACTCTGCTCAATAATTTATATCAAAACTAATTTTGTTCAATAATTTGTTAAATATTTTCCTACATGCTGTCGATAATTTTCAATTTTGGCACATGTGCAACACCTTGTGTGTGTGTGCATGTTTTTTGTTGTTGCTTTAAATGATTTGATATCTTAATCAACTCGGACGTGTTTTGATTGATTTCATAGCTAAGAGCTAAGAACAGTTGTGATTGGATTTTGAACTAGCTATCAGATATATCGAGTACTTTTTCGAGGTTAGTACATCTTGTTGTCTCTTGTTTTATTTGTTATTTGTTTTTTATGTTTTTGTCGCACCAATGTCCAAGATAAGGGGGGGGGGGGTTGAGTACACATGATAAACCCCGTCACATAATTTATGTGCATGTCCCAAACAAGGAATGTATAATCCAAATGAGAATGTCCCATACTGTACGTTATAAACACGATTACCACTTCAATATAAGACTGAGCAACCATCGTTTATTCAGCAAAAATGCCCAGTAACTCCTATTTTAAATCAACATGACATCTTTCCGGGAATATGGAAAGGGGAGGAATTAAGTAGCAGTATTTATAAAGTTCAGGCAGTATAAATGGTGCAGTGATACCAATCTGTAGTTGATTTTGCAGACTTCATACTTTATAACACAATTACATCCGTTTCTCAGTCAAGGCTTGTACTTCTGAGAAAATCATATATTTATATTTCTAAGAAATCAACTAATTCAAGAACGATAACTCTTGCAAATGGCCGTTTTCATGTACAATCTATGTAATTTTTTTCTCAAACGTACAACGCTCAACTGGCGAACAATGGATGAATCACCTCCTGCACGATTTTTATACGGACTGGTACTTAAATAGAAAATAAGACCACGTGACGCAGGATTTGAAATCTATAAACATGTTAAACAAAACAAATGGAGACATAAAAGGTCATACTTTTTCAATCCGTTTCACCAAAGATGAGGGCAAAAACCATACAGATCATTCTGCATTTAGTGCTTTTTCCAATCTAGAGTTGCTTCTCTTTATACATGTAATACCTAGAGTCAAATTTTGGAATCCCGATTGGACTATTCTACACCCTGGAACCAAGTGGTCCCAACGAGCGTGACTCTAATATATATATTTACCAGAACAATAATAATGAGTCTTCCCTGGAAGACACGTGTCGCCTGCTTTCTATTTGCCTAGAAAAGAAAACATTGACGGCAATAAGTTAAGTTAATTTCTTTTGAATGGTTTAGGGGAAGCGGATAAGTAAATTACTACCAGTTTCTTTTCAGCATTCTACAAGACAAATTGCAGTTAGAATTTACAGCATTGAACTCCTGAAAACTTGAAAAGGAGGTGCAATCCTACATCTATTGATAAAGAGTCTATGAAAGTTTTTTTTTCTATTAAGTGGTTAAAGAGGAGTAACAGATTAAAAAAGGTATCCGACTTTTCTTACTCTATTTTACAAGTTAAAAGTGCAGTCAAATTTCACATATTGATTTTCTGAAAAAATAAATAATAGGTGTAATACTACCAATACTGATAAGGATTCTGTTAAAATTTGGTTCATTTTTGTTGAATGTTTGAGAAAGAGTAGTGGATCATAAATTGATGCCCCCCTCTTTTTCAAGTCAAATTTGCTCAAAGAATTTACTGCACTGAATTCATGGGAAAATAAAATAGGAGGTGCAATACTACGTTTATTTTACATTTTGGTCTACTCTTCTGAAACCCCTGAGTCAATTTTACCCAAACCTTATTGGTACTTAGATGGACCTCTTTAAAAATTGTGTTCGGTTTTGTCAGGCGCCATCGAACATGGCCGTCATGGCTCGGCATAGTTTAACATTGGACTCTATTGGAATTTTACATTTTGGTCAACTCCTCTGAAACCCCTGAGTCAATTTACACCACACTTTAGTAGAATGGTCCTTCGATGGTTCTCTTTCGAAATTTTGTTCGGTTTTGCCGGGCGACATCCAATATGTTCGCCACGGCTCAGCATAGTTTAACATAGGACCCTATGGGGATTTTACATTTTCACCAACTACTCTGAAACCCTTTGCCAATTTTAACCAAATTTTGGTGGATTGGTCCATACATTGTCGTATATAAAATCTATAAATTTTCAGGTTTGTAATCCGTTTCCTCTTTTCCAAAACATTGATGGATGACAGATTTGGAGAAAAAAATTCATGCAAATCTCTGAAAACAATATAAAATTCCAAAATTTCCAAATTTGACATAGTGGAAATTTAACTGCTTTTATGAATATTTTCCTTTTGTCAAAACAGCTTTGAGCCAGGTGAGCGTTTACAGGCTCCTAGGAGCCTCTAGTTTCTTGTTGTGAAAAATTTTCGGCATTTTGTATCAAAATTAATGTTTAACCTTTCATTAAATGATTCAGAGCCATATCATATGCCTGATGGAGGTCTATCGCAGAGGGAAAGTTGCATTTTTTACAAATTATTGTGTATATTAACATCACACACAACAGTGTTTTTATGATTATTATATTGTATATTTCTTTTTTAGCATGCTGCGTGGACGAGTCGCCATTGGTGTTTTGTTTTTTCTCGTAGGGATTTTTTTGACGATGTTGATAAGTCGTAACTATCAAAGCACAATCACCAGTGATGAACCTCAGTTAAAAAACCTTGACTTCAAAACAGATCCAAAACCTGTATGCAAAACTAACTTCAAAAATGTATATTCAATGGATTTAACAACTTGGACAAAAAATGAACATGTGTGTAGCGAATGTCAAAATTTTATAAAGGCAACACTGAAGACTCCATACGGAAACACGCCTATATCAGTTTACGAATCAGCCCAGGATCCATGGGTGTCTGGAATAATTATCAGCAGTGGACATTTTGAACAGCAAAAATCAAGTGTGATGTTTGACCTTTTAAAGACGGATCCTTCAATTAATCTTATTGACATTGGTGCTAATATTGGAGTTTATACTTTATTAGCAGCTAAAATGGGCAGGAAAGTTTTAGCTGTTGAAGCGCTGGATAGGAATGTCCGCCATATTTGTGCGTCTGTTGCAGATGGTGGATTACAGGATAAAGTAACTCTTGTGCATAACGCTATATCAAATGGTAATAGCATTGTTAATCTTGGTATAGACAAAAATAATATGGGTGGAACATATGTTGACGTGGATTCTGATCACATTAAGAAACTTAAGGAAGGGCGTGCTCAGGGCACGTATGGGACTGTTCATACTATCAAAATGGATGATCTCTTAAAAATCCCAGTTATTGAGAATTTTTCTAACGTGGTACTGAAAATGGATATTGAAGGATTTGAAGCAAAAGCAATTGAGGGCGCATCATTATTTTTCGACAAAATCAAAATTGTGGGTTTTATTATGGAGTGGGAATTTCACAGAGGACAGAAAAGTGCAGAAATAATTATAGAATTTATGAAGAAACATAATTTCGTACCGCATGAGTTAAGTTCAGGCAAACAGAAGCTTGACTTTAGTAAATCAGCCTCTTGGGGATATGATGTCTTGTGGTTGCCAAATAAGTGAGATTTTTAACATTCTAACTAAGCACATCTCTTTATAATGTGTCACATTTGTGACATTGAATGCTTTCACTGGTATAGAAAAAAATCTCACTTAGAAGCATATGCACAAATTCGGTTAATAACGAGAATACACGTACCACAGTTAACATAGAAAAAACATACCAGTTTACGGATTACATGAATCCGAACATTTTGTTACATGTCAATTATATAATTAATATTAATTACTGATCTCAAATTGATTAATTAAAATGTCTTTCTTTAAAGAATTAAAACAAATATTTCCGTATTTGCATTTTATTGAAACAAGCACTACTTTACATTACACAGTTTAAATATCAGTCTTTAGCACTAAAATGTGGTAGATGTGTAATCTCTTCTACTTAGTATTCAGGATATCAGTAACAGACCATATCTTAGAACTCTTTTGGACGACCTTTTCTTTTTTCTGTGGAACATCTGTGACTTCTAATGGCCGGACTTTAATTTCTGGTGAGGGATCGACCCCAAACAGGTTTGTTTTGCATTTCAGTCCTGAAATAAACGAATGTTTAAGTTCACCAATTGTATCAAAATAAGATAAACGCATTAATTTGTACCCCGAATGTATCTACGAATTCATATTTATGTTATTATCTTGTTTGTCTTTTAATTAAGATATCTTTGCTTACTTGTTTTCGTCCTGAATATACATGAAATATTTGCCACTGGACGTTAAACAACAATCAAACAAAAAAAAAAACAATTAAGATATCAAAAGTTATACTTATGAACACGCATCCCTTATCTAAGAAAAGAAATTCATTTCAAAATTTTGTTACAATCTACAAATATCTTATATCACCAAAATGTACTATTTAAATTGTGTTCAAGTTTCACAAATGTATATTATTATACTTTGTACACACCTTTTTGATCTGCACCACCGTTGTCCACTTTTTCGAGGGATCCGTTTGACAAATTAAAACTTTCAAGGCCGCTGTCGGGTGAAATATTTGTTTCATTTAATGAACTGTCAAAATTGATACTTTCAGGCGATGTCACCATTGAAGAACCGGAAACTGTTCCATTATTGTTTAATGTTGAATCTCGCCCTGTGTTGACTCCTTATTTACATTAGTCGGTTCCGGTAACTTGGGTATTGACTCGTTTGCTCTTTTCTCTTGTTTAATTCTTCGTCTTGCATTTGCAAACCAGTTTGAAATCTGAGTCAATGTCATTCTGGTAGAATATGCTAGCATGACTTTTTCTGTCTTTGACGGATAAGGGTTGTTTCTGTGCATTTTCAGCCAGTTCTTTAGTATTTTTGTATTTTCTTTCGTGGTTGAGACTTCTGACACCTGTTTTTCTAGACCCATTGTACTAAAACATATACAAATAATTGAAATTATACAACTTATATGCATTTTAAAACAAAATATCCACTTAAAAAACGAAGACATGCATGACATTTATTGTGAAGAACTGCAGCTATACAAAAGTATTCAAGATCATAGTTCAAACCATACGTTTTTTTACTTTAAATTATCTTAAATTTTCGTTAATATTTGATAAATCAGATTATTGGACATTCTTATGGTTAAAACGGTGCTTACATTCAGTTTCAGAAAAAGAGAAAAATAAAAAAAACATGTAGACGGTAATTTTACTTACATAAAATCTTGAACTTGGGTTCTCAGTACCACATCTAAATTTGGAATTTTGTTGGTCGAGTTTTCCGTTACATTTAAATACTGGTTATACTGCTGTTCTCTTGGATTGTACTGAAAATATTATGAAAGTTAGAAAACTAAATAAGATTACGGAAAATTAAGTTATCCACTAAAGGAATTATCATAATAAAATTAGGCGATTCTAAGACAAGAAACTCACTGCATTCCTTATAAATTTTGTTTTTGAATAAGATACAAGTCAAGTAACTAAAGGATAGCAGAACTGACATTACTTTACTTTAAATCTTCCAAAGTAAGAAACCGGCAAATGTTTTTGCTTTTCAAAAATTATATATACGTACCATTTCGTGAATAGTATAATGATTCTTTGGTATGTATTGCGGTCGTGATAGTGAAATTCCAGGAACATGAACCCCAACATGGTCTCTACTGAGATGGCCAAAGCTCTGGCGAGGAATCTGAAAGTAAATAATAATGTAGAATGTCATTTTACGCATTTATATGCAGTTGCAATAACAAAAAGATGAAGCTATTTTATTGTTTTTCTATTTCGAAGAAGCTAAAATTTATATTCATTTAAAGTCAGCGAAGGGCACGTACTTGATGCAAGCTATATGGACTGTATAGTGCCATGTTGGTATAAAACTGTATTGTTACTGATAAAAGCAGATAGTATTGTGATGAAATAATTCAAATTTATCTATTTATATTATTTTCAAATTTCTGAGTGTTTATCTCCTTAATCGCCTTAATACTAAAATTTGATTGGATTTCAAAAGATTACATCGATCAACAGATAAAAATCGTGTAAATTGTAATTACTGTGCAGAATACGTATTGTATTGTAATATTTTAACCCCGGGTGAAAGTGTAAAACTGGTCTAGTTGGACACACGATTGTAATTACGTCTTAGGTTAAACAATAGGTTTCCGTATATCGACATGCTGTACATTGTCTTCCGGACAAAAATTGCAATACATACTAAAAGTGCCACAATTTTGAAAAATTGAATTTCATTTTAATACTCAAGATACATCGCTCGATAGGACAAAATTAATTAGTTTAAATTTTGATATGACTTTTAATTTGTCTTGTTACATGCCACAGATTAACATGACAATTGTAAACTGTGTATTTACATGAATTTGTATTTATTTAATTGGTGTAATTGTATTATATCTCTCTGATATAAAGAAATTCATGAAAAAGTGTAGAACATAATTAAACTCTTTGAATCTTTATTTTAATATACCAGTAATATAATATGACTTCATCTTGTACTTAGATGAGAAAAGTGAAGTGAATTCCAATTTTACAAAGTTTTGCTACTCATCTTCAGCAATATTTTTCAGATTTCCGAACACCTCTGGGTTTTATTCATTTCATAGCATTATTATAGTTTAGTCCGAAAGACTGCCCCATTTCTTTTAATTCACTTCGTTAAGCATACTTTAACATACAATTTGGGATTTTATTTGACTTTATTTAGTAATTCATAAATGCACATTTGTACCCATAAACATTAGGGTTGAAGGCATATATACATATAATAGCAATACAAACAAAAACAGAGGAGAGCATGAATATTAATACATGATACGTATCCATCGTAGATTGTGCAGTTATCGTGTCCGCTGTTCAGAGCAACCAGGACTTTTTAATTAAGAGAACTGCTAGCTACTTTGTTGATTAAAATAGATACAAGTTTATCCAAAGCTTTCAGTTGAAATCACTGTTATTTTACAAGGGTTTTAATAAGTAGAACTCTCTAAGATAAAACCTATGGAAAATCAAGAGAAAATCCTTTCCATCTACAAATGCTTATACGTGTTTCTCGAAAAACGAGCACACACTGATCCATCGATATTGTTTCAATATGAAAGATTTAACAACCTTAAGAAAACACTGTTAATCAAACATCCTTAATTGGTTTACATGTACTAAGACTGAATGAGGTTCGCCGGTTATTTAAAAATATGGAGTTAACTCCCTTTGTCCGTAGTTCAACGTCATTTCTTGCATCAGATAATATTTTAACAAGTGAAGCCAGATTGTATAGGCCCTAGTTGTAATAAACGAGCATAATATGTGAACACAAAGCTTTGTTTGAAACATTAAATTTTGTGTTTTTATTTACTTATTTTGGCATAATTTTTATTACATCGTTGTAATTATTATTAAGAAACAACGTTTTTGAAGAAAATAAACACGTTGGTGACGGATCTCGTTCTCTTGCTTCGATTTCACTGTACAATTCTTAATAAGACAAATTTACTCGAAACAAATCCCGAACTTTTTTACATTTTTATTTTCTTTAAATAGATTTCAACCAAACTCGATAGAAATGATAGTAAAGTGGTCCTTTACCAGGTTTATTCTGTTGGTGCCGATCGGAAATTCAGCATGGCCACTAGGGCCAATGATGTGTTCTGACTGGTCAAGATTTCAGGAATCTTCTTGTCAGAAACCACAGAGTAAATTTTCATTTTGCAGAAAATATTGATAGATGGTTCTATATTTAATTTGTCATATTTGCAGATCGGAAATTCAATAAGACTGTCATGGCGCAACTTAGTTTAACGCATAACCCTATAGGAACTTCACATATTCGTCTTCATTTCTTAAAAACCACTAAACAAATTTCCTTAACCAGATTAATGGTTTTGGTGCCGCTCAGAAATTCAACATGGCCACCAGTAGTCCATTATGTGTACTATTTTTTCAGATTTCAAAAATATTCCCATCAAAATCTACAAAGTCGATTGAATCGCTACTTTCCAGAAATGATTGGTAAATAGTCCTGTACTAAATTTGTAAATTATTCACCGATCGGACGTTCAGGTTGGCCAGTATCCCTCAGCTAATTTTAGAATAAATGGTTACCATAATGGTACACCGTTTAGAAAGTAACTTTTAGCCAGATTACAGGCTCTTTTGGGGCATCTGGTTTAAATCTAATTGAAAAATAACAAATCTTGATATTATAAAAAAATAGAACACCGTTAATATTTTAAATTATAAATTAATATACATATATTAGCTCAAATGATCTGAAAGGTCACATGAGCTTTTTCATCACTTTGCGTCCGTCCGTCGTCCACAATAAAAAAAATATATCTTCTCCTTTGAAATCGAAAAGTCAATTTGGACAAAACTTAGGTGGAATATTCCTCGGATGGGGATGGCAATCACCGTTCACCTTCCAAGATGACCACCACTACTAAAAATAGAACTGAGCTGCAGAATCAAAGTTAACATTGAAATCATTAGATTTATCTGTACACAAGCCTTTTTTGACAAGAAGATTTTTATCAAAATTCAATTCCAAGAGTCCTGACAAATTAATTTTGAGTAAGTCGACCATCTTTGTTGGTAGTTGGGAACATCATATATCATTCTAAAAGGAACCCAAGGTCCCAGGGGAGATTTTAACAGAACTTTCCATAGATTCCTGTCTTTAACTTATGTTGACTGACGGCACCATATGGGACCTACCCAGTGAACATTCCTTCAAAGTTGGGTTTCAATTAAGCATGTAATTCCAGAGAAGAATACTTTTAGTGAATTTCCCATGGATTCCCATTTTGTTGTCATCTTGTTGTCGTCATCTTGGTTGACTGTTGTGGTTATTAAATACAATTCCAGAAGGTTCCAATCTGGTAGTGTTCATTTAACAATAATTGCGCAATTGCGTAAGTGGTCCCAGACGAAAGATTTTTTAATAACTTATCAATAGGGTTTTATGCCAAACTAAGTTCATCTGTAGCCATCATCTTGGTTAGTGGATTGGATAATCGGATACATTTCTGTAAGGGACACATCTAGTGTTCATTCCACTTTAGTTCGGTTCCAATATCGATTTTGGGGAACTAAAAGGGGTTTTCTTATACATGTATTATAATGAAAATTATCTATTTATTGTCTGATTTTAATGGTGTTTTCTTTGTATTTTCCATGACTAAGCTTAAAGCGCCAAATACGGAATGACCCATCATTTTACCTTTATTGAGATATACAGGGTCGAAAAATACCGTCGCTCTATTTCTCGTCACATTTTGATGAGGGTTTTTTTTTCAAATCACCCTATGAAAAATACCACAAAAATTACTCGACAATTGTTTGTAGCAATTACCGATTGTTATTTAAAGGGGGCAAAGGTTTAAAAAGACAATTTTACATGAGAGACATTTTCATTTTACATCATTTTTATGGTTTTTTAAATTCGTCTCATTTAAAGCTTTCAGTAGTACGTTAACGGATTTTTTCTATCGCTTACCGTCTAAATAGGGTCAAAAAGGCTAAAAAGTAAATTTCGCATAATATGGAAAATTCTTATCTTTCATTCGATTTTATGTACGTGTTTTTTCCAAATTGCATCAAAAGTTACCACAAGCAATTTTTGTAGCATTTAACAATTTTCGTATAAATATAGTGTCAAAGGGTTAAAAAGGACTTTGATGAGGCTTTTTCATTAGATACGCCTCAATAAGTGCTTTTAATAATATAACAACGGATAATTAAATTTAGCACACATACTGTGTCCAGCACATTACTGTACCCACACTTACCCAATAGTTCATTAGTGACAGTGTCCAGCACATTACTGTACCTACACTAACCCAAAAGTTCATTAGTGATACTTTACCTTGTCAACGAAATGCGGTCGTATCAACTCAGTCTACATTTAGTAACGGTGGCAGTGTTAGTTGGCGTTTGCGACCCCAGAATGGACCATCCAAGGACTATTCCACCACAGTTTGGTTCAGATTGTCCAGTGGTTTCAGAGAAGACGATTAAAATGTAAATTTTGAAAGCCGCACAAACGCAAAGTGATGACAAAAGCTCATGGAATGGTCCTTACATGGTCCTCTAACAAAAAATTTTCCGGGCATCCCAAATATCCAACCAATATGACAGCCACAGCCGAACTTATTTTTTAACATAGGCCCCTATGAGGAATTCACTTAAAATCATCTTGTCTGAACATTTTGAGCCAATTGCAACCAAACGCTGGCTGAATAGACTTTATATGGTCCTCTACCAAAATCTACATTCCTGAGAGACAACCAAGATGACCTACACAGCCGAACTAACTTCATTATACAAGAATCATATAGGAAATACACTAAAACTCTTCTTGTCAAAAACAACAGAGCAAATTATAACGAAACTTTGGTGGAATGGTCCTTTGTTAGCCCTTCACAAAAATTGTGTCCGACATCCACTACATTCGACCAAAATTGCCGCCGCTAGCAAGATTTGTTTAACATAGAGCCCTGTGGAAATTTTCATTTAAAAAAATACGTCTTAAACTATAGAGCTAATTTCAACCAAACTTTAGTGGAATGGTGCTTTACCAATATTGTGCCTACAAAGGAGGCCGCCACAGCCGAACTTTGCTTAACATAAGACCCTTTAGGAAATTCTCTTTCAAATCGTTTCGTCATAGGATAATATACCAACTACAACCATTTTTTTGATGGAATGGTCATCTGGTGTCCTGTACCAAAATTGGGTCCAACCCCCTCCCCCAACAACCAAGATGGCTGCAGTTACTCAAAATAAAAAGAAAGGGGTTGAAGTATATTTTACAAAAATTCTGGTACAAAAATTGTGTCCGGCATCCCTGACTACCAACCCAGATGGCCGCCGCTGCCGAACATAGTTTAAAATATAACCATATGGGAATTCTCTAACAAATCTTTTTATCAGAAACGATCGTGCCAGTTGCAACTAAACTTTGTTGGAACGGTCCTTTGATGCCCTCAAGCAAAATTGTGTCCAGCATCCCACCCAGCCGTACTAAGATGGCTGTCGTTACTAAAAAGGGGTGCTCAGTTTTTTACCAAATTATGGTAATAAAATTGTGTTCGGCATTCCCAACCACCAAACAAAATGGCTGTCACTTACGGACTTACTTACTTATTTTAATGTCTTAAGATTCATTCGAAGTTTCTATCTATTGCCACGGGTAAACATGGCCAAAACAGACTCAGCCTTGTATTAATGACATAGTTAAATGTTATCTTTTCAATGATCCACTTCGAACGTTTGGATCAAAAGTGCATTCGCATTTTTGACGAACGATTTCAAAAATACATGATTGTTTAAGCTGTTCCTTATGAATCCAACTGTTATGACAGTAATAGTACCAAGAATCTGTCACGAGAAATAATCATGTTGTTACTCATGTTCAGTAATGAAAACCACGAACTACATTCCATTGTCTGCTAAGGTATATGAAAAGGATGCTTATTTTCTCATTTAATGGATTGATTGATTGTTGTTTAACGTCCAGTGGCAAATATTTCATGCATATTCAGGACGGAAACAAGTTAGCAAAC
>JAULBM010301994.1:0-14731 GCA_032357055.1 Geukensia granosissima
ATCTGTTTCTGTTGAATGCTTAAAGAGCTCTTCATGTAACAGAATATCAAAAACATACTCCTGATTTCAAGAGTTATTTCCCTTAACCTAGATCTACTACCTTAATTCAGCTTAATGATTCATCACAATATAGTGACAAAGTCTGCTTCGTGAATGATCATCTGAATCCTTAAAAAAACCTTGAGGTCAATAGTTCATTAATATCTGCTCTTCCAATAACCTAAAAATCTCCCAATGGTTAGTGTATAGTACAAGTACCGGTACTCACAAACCTATCAGTAACAAAAAAAAAAAACAAAATGACCCATATAAAAGCTTTGATTTCCTTCAATATACAAAGTAAATATGTAGTGATTAACAATGGTTAACAGCTTGTGGAATACTGAACTATTAGTAAAGCATGGTCCTATATACAGATATATACAGTGTATTATGCTTCATATAACAAGTAACAAAGTTCACACCATCAGAACACAAGTTTTATAACAAGGATTGCATAACAATAATTCAATAGCAGCTAGTAGTTAAAAAACATACACTATTTAAATATGTTTTATTTTTGGCATTATGTTAACCATTTTTTGTCACCTAAATGCAGAAATTACTTGCATTACTAAAATGTCTTTAAAATAATTAAAGTATAAAATTTTAGCAGTGCTTTAATTGGTATTTACCAAAACCAACTCGAAATTCAAATTGGATATTTTTTTTACTTGGCAGCAATATTTTTATCATTATTTTTATATTTAACTGACCCGTTTGTTTACAATAAAACTTACCGTAAGGCAATCATAGTATCTTTAGAAACAATAATATAAAGAGCTACCTTAATCTTGACAGTATACAGTTATCGCCCAGTGGGGAAGTGGATATCCAGAATTTTCAACTCCAGTATGGATTACTCCACACAGGTTTTTGCCCAAGGGTAATTATTGATGGAAGAGGTGACAATTATGATATCTAATGGGCTTTAACACTTTAATTGCAAAGTTTGAAAGGTATATTCAATGACTGTAAACAATATAGACGTTTACTGAAAATTTCAATTGTGTGAGGTTATTCATCGGTGAATAAGGTTGTTCAAAGGACTCTGCAATATTGTGAGGTTATTCCCTGGTGAATGATAGGGTCATTCAACAGACGTTTCTATAGATGTGAGGTTATTCAAGTCCATCAGTATCAAAATTATCCAAATCATCCCATGTCATGTGATCACTTACAAGCCAATGAATTTATAGAAATGTTATCTGAGGTATGATAATAGTGATATTACATGTATCTGATATCAGAGATAAATTTAAGAATATAACTGTTAATCACTGGACTGCCAAATGTAACATTTATATAATGTTCCTTATTATGTCTAAAAATATGGAATCCACGATTTTTTTTTCCAAATATAAGTGCTATCACTTGATAATGGAATAAACACTATAGAAAGATAAAAAGCAAAAGTGCAAATTAAAAATTAGCAATAATAATTGTGCTTATAATAATGGAAATAATTATGTAAATTCTAGTGCATTTGCATAAAACTTATATTTTTTTAAATACATGTACCTTCTTCTTTCAAACAATGTTCAAAATGTTTCATGGAAAGACCATTTCTAAGAATTTACTGTAATTTTGCTGAAGTGAAAATAGTTGTTGCATATAAATACAAAAAATAACTATATTTGTAATTAACTGTCACATAAATTTTACCAACGGTAAACAATAGTTTATGATATGCTATCTTTCAACTGTATCCTCTCTATTGTTATATTACATTTGGCACATAAAATTATTCACCTTCTAGACAATTATTATTTTACTCTCCCTGACAATATCTTACATAAACATCACTACTCCCTTGCTACTCTGTTTTCAGCCTAAGAATATACCACAATTTTCTTCAATTAGCCAAATTTATCTTGGTCCCATTATAATAAATCCAATGACAATCTTAATTTTAAACTTGCATTTTACCATAACTGTTGTAGTTAAACTAAAATTCTGGTCCCTGTTTAAACAGCTTACCAAATTCAAATGAAATAAATATTAACAGTCAAATTGGTCTAATAACACAAAAAGTCATGTCTTTTCAGTCTATACAGGATACAATTGTAATGAAATACAAATTTGATAATTTTTATTTCATTACAATTGTATCCTGAGCAATGGCATTCAAATAATGCCATGTTAAAATAACAGCTTCAGGATTCCAGGCATTATTTTGATTTTATCATAGTTTAATTGTAAAATTATATTCCGCATCAAAGTATTTTTATTTGTGAATATAAATTTTTATGGTTTGGAAAAACATCATTAGTCTGCCAGTTCTTGAATTCAAGGTTTCAATTCACACAACAAAGTGTAATGGAAAACTTAACAAGAAAATCCATGAAAATTGATACATAATGAACATCGGTATTAAATATTTGATAAGAATACATTGATTGATTGATTGAATGTTGCTAAATGTCCGGTAGCAAATATTCTCCCAAATTCAGGTCAAGAGCATATTAATGAATGATGATGATGAATGAACCCTGCTTTATACTAGACCAACATGATGAGACTGATTTGTAGCATGCTAACTCATGAAAACAACAGTCTCTAGGAAGACGTGCTACTTTACCCAGACACATTATTCTGGCTGAGCAGTAGAGTCTTTGCTCTTAATCCTAAAAGCAGTGTGCTTAGCCGAGAAGCAGCTAATACCAATTTTAATGTCTTTGGTTTGATTTGGCCAGGGATCAAACCCCAGACCTTCAGCACTCAAGGCAAACACCCTAATCATTACACCACAAAGGGGGTCTGAAAAGAATACATACAAGATAAGTCACCATGTTACAACAGTTAAATTCTGCCGATATTCTACTTTTTGGAATACACTGTACCCTTAAATACCATTACCCCTTTGTCTATCAGTTCTTATAAAGCAGCAGTAGACAATAACATACAAATAAAAAAGGATCAATATATACATATTTACCAAGTATAAACAAATAATTCTATAACATATTTTGATATATAAAGAGTAAAATTTGATATAAAAATGACATAACTCATCTATAACAAATTATTGCACATGCAGCAGACATTCCAAGGAGCACCATCATTAACTTCTGGATATAGTGCTGATATAACTCGATATAAATTATCTAAAGCAAAATACATACAGGTAAATGAAAAAGTTTTGAAAACTGAAAACAGTAAAATGACACACTACATTATAAGGCAGTGGTAACATTTCCTTAGTTTATTGTGCTCATGCTTCCAGCTTTCTTTTGGTTTAATACTCATACCCCAATTAAAGGAAGAATATCTTTTTCTTGAGAAAAGTTGATTCATAGTGTAGCCAAACACTACAATACACCAAATCATAATTTTCTTGTAGACTTTTTGATTATTCCAAGGCACTTTAAAGAAAGCATGAACAATTACTTTAAAAAACTTATTTAACCCTTCAATACTTAGGCTTAAAATAAAACTGAATAAACTTTAAATTCAATCTAATGCAACTTTTTTTGGCATCAATCAAATATCTTTGGGGAAACTATCTTCTTGCCATTTTATCTTTGAAAAATTAACATGACAAAGCACAACTTTCTTAAATATCACAACAATGTATATTCTTCACATTTATACCATAATAACATCATTTTCAAAATCTGTAGGTTTTTCTTCAATAGAGTCCCCAGATGAGCTTCTAGTAGAGGAGCTTTTACTATCACCATTTTCTGTGGGCTTATCTGCTTCTTCAACTTCTTTTTTTTCTTCATTTTCCATATTGATATCTTTCTTTTCGCCATCTAAGTTATCTCCCTTATCTTCACCTTTGTCTTCAACAATTTTTTCTAAGTCCTTGACTAAATTTTCAGTATCTGTTAAATCTCCAGATGATTTGGAAGCGTGTAATGTCTCTTCCAAAACTTTTTCATTTTTACTTGGTTGAGCAAACATGGAAGCGGGTCTAGATGTTCTGTCAGCTGTAATAGAAACACAATACAAATAAACATATATACTGAAATGCTAAAACAAGGACAAAATTTTTCAATTTATCAAAAGAAAAATAAAAAAACTGTCATTTAAATCTTATAGATGCATGAATTTGATGTAAAATGAAATGTGAACCACCATTCTGTGTTAAATGATTTGCGAGTTTCAGGAAATCCATGAAATAAAAATCTGAAGATATATTACTTCCTTATAGAAAAATTCAATTTTCCTCTTACAGTGATCTTCAACATTAACTTTGGTGAACTATCAAAAGGCTATAAAGCTTTACGGAGTGCTTAAGCTGCCAAAAGGTGACTACTTTATTCCTCCTATTTAGCCCCCCTCATCTTAATTTCTTCTGAAATATTCAAGCAACTTCTCAACTAGCGCTATAATAGAGCTTTAAAAGATCACAGATAACCAGACTGAGATAGTTTCTGGATTGTTCAGTTTCAAATAAGTGTCCCCATTTTGAATTATTAGGTGCCTGTATAACGAGCAATCAGTATTTATAATACCAAAGAATCATAATCAAGATTTTCCCTAATATGTACTGTATTTGTGTATTCATTGAACTTTAAATCATAATTTTATGTGGTCTGCTGTTTTATTCAAACAACTATCATTGATTCAAACAACCCCCAAGTTTTACTTTTTCCAGCCATAAGAAGTGCTGTGATTATGAAGACTGTATGGATAGACAAACTTTCATGTTTCTAATAATAAAGGGTGAATTTCACATGTATATTATACTATACTATGTTTTATAAATGCAATGCTAATGTGACTATTATTCAAGGTATACAACCCAATATCCTTGTAAGTAAGTACCAGAGCTCAAAGGAGCCTGTAATTACTCACTTTGTTCACTGCTGCATACAGTCAACCTTTGTGACAAAGTTATAATAAGTGGCTTTGTTGACAGAGGAAATAATGAAATGTATTGTCAAGCAGACAAATTTACTTTCATCTTAAATATATTGAAATGTGTACATTTTTATAGGCATTTGATACAGCTTAGAACCATGTGAGAAAATGATTTGAAAATCAACAATGTGAATTTTCAAAAAAGATAAAGAAAAAATACCTTCATGGTTTATTTTCTTATATATTTAGAATCAAAATTCTCATGATTTCCTGGTTTAAAATTTAAAAAAATAATTAATTGTCATCAGAAGTGCTAATTTTACACTTGTGTAAGCTTTAAAAACTGACAACTGGCAAAACTTACAATTTTCCATAAGACTGAGAGCATCAATTTGCTGTGGAGGACTTTCATTTTACCCAAACTAAATTCCTAAATAATTTATTATTTTTGAGCATATGCATTACATTGTTCATGAATAAATCCCAAATTGAAATTTAACTGTATTTTGAATTGTTTTACTATGGAATGCAGATTTGAAATGGGGTGTCCTTGAGCTCGACTGTCCTCCAGATGTATGCCATTAAAGCAATTCCTGCTACTTTTGATTGATCAAATTTAACTGGCAACAGTCTTTTATGACCTTTGCCAAATTTTCAAATGGGTCCTGAGTTAAAAACAGGGTAGTGCAGGGTAATTTTTGTGCAACATGGTGCTGTTTTTTCATTTGTGTTGTCATGCTGAAGGGTCATTATTTATTGTTCCCTGTAAATTGGTAAAAAAAAGCGTGCAAGCTAATTTCTAATTTCTCTTTCCTTATGAAATGATTTTTTTATTTCTTGTGTGCATGTGCAATGTACTCCCTATACCCTACTCTTCAAAGAATCAAAGTAGTGGCAATATTGTAAATGTTTGATCAACCCAAATATTACAACTTTGGTAGAGGATCATCCAAGGAACATTCTTAAATTGACTAAATAAAGTATTCTCTGACTAATGTTTAACGAAATCAATTCATGGCAGCCAAATTGAATTTTTGATTAATAATTGGACTTAAATACATTAACATTTTGTTAAAGTACGTTCCAAGAAATAAATCTTGTAATAGTGTAAAAATTCAATTATCAAAATACTTTATGACAAGAATCCCTCGACCATGTAGTATTTCTGATCAAAAATAAAATTATTTATAGAACTTTCCAAGAAATATTTCTAAAATGCAAAAAAATCAAGTGGTGTCTGATAACAAGAACTTCAATAAAGTTTCCACTCGGAATTTCTGAACTGCACCACAATTACAATATTAGTAGACTACCACATAATTCCATTTATACCACAAAACAAATCAATCAGTTCAAAGGTTGTTGAACTCTAAAGTTAAGCCAATCAGAATGTTTTATCTGCCCCTGGTTGCCATGTGAAATTTTTTTTATAGGAACCCAAGTTACAAACTGGTAGAAATCTAGTCAACATTTATACCAAATTAAACCAAATCAGCCCAATGGTTTCTCAGGAGAAGATAAATACATTTTTTGTACATAAAACATTAACCAGCAATTGAGATGGACATAAAAGTCATATCTAACATAGACTACTAGACCAAGTGAGCTAAAAATATCACATTGAAAACAAATAATTTTAAATAACCAGAGATTATTGAGTACAAATGCTGGTGTAGGTGTGGAATGAATATTGTTTATATATATATAACTTCAGGCAATGTCTTACTATAAAATGGAATGATATTTTAACACATCTCAGGGCTCTACAAGAAATGTATGTTTAGTTAATATTATCAAACAAAATATAAAACAGATATCAAAATAAGCCTTTTTTTATCTACATTTATAAAGCAGCAACTCAATTTTCCAATAAAGCTGAAAATGCATGTGCCAATCCTTTCTTTTAATTTCAGTAACCAGCAGGATTTGCAGGTACATGTGATGGAACTTTTATTTTTAAATCTAGCATAAATTTATCCACATTTTTGAGAGGTGTACCTTTTTCTATTCAAAGGATTCCATGCATTCTGTCAAATGGAACAAACAGTATTATTTCATTATGTGATCATAAAATCTGGTGCTTTTTAATAACAAACCATTTTGTGATGTAGTCTAACTTGGTTAACTACTGATCAAGTCATTTAAACTTCACAAAAGTAATCATTGAATTAAACAAATAACTGTAGCCTTTCTGAACCTGATTGTCTAAACCAAAAATGTATGATTTTTACATTATTTATTCAAAACTTGACACTTGTTGTGAAGTTTAAAGACAGTGGTATTCGGTGCATTTCTTTCAACTGACACTATTTTGTTTTGCTTGCTGAATCCTTAACAATATAGTTTCATTTTTTGCAACAAACACAAAACTTACCTTCAAGGTAAGGCTTGTTTCTGTCCAAAATTAAATTAAAGCATTGCTTATTTTCAAACTGAATTTAAGGTAAGAATACAATGTTTTGTTTTTAAGATTCTATTCATTTAGACAAAAATTAGCCAAGTTATTAATAAAATTTACTAGGGACTCCCATGTGCCTGTAATGCTCACCTGACAACAACTGAACATTAGTCCTAATTAATATTGTGGTTTGCCAGATGGAATACTAAACAAAAGTATAGTAGGAGACCATCCAACCAGAGATTGAAGTTTGGCTCCAATTAGCTTGCAAATGCAGACAAAAAATTTTAACTGGATTTCCCAAATTGTGCTATGTTTAACTAAGTTTGGCTCTCATCGGCCATCTTAGATGATTGATAGTGGTAGGACAGATGCAAAGTGATGGCAGCAGCTAACATTACCTATGTGTCAGATGAGCTAAAAATATAAGCTCACTGAATGCAGTGTTTCATGGCAAAATATGAATTTAAAAATTATTTACTCCCAAATTCCTTTCTTTTTGGTATAATTGTGAGTAACAAGGATTGGGAAATGAAAAAACAAAAAGACATTGCTTTTGAAACATTCAAACAAATGTTAAAAAACTGTATTAAAATGAATATGATCATGGCTGTTATAGAAAGAAATGCACTGAAATACCACTCCTTGTAGAGCTTTTTACAAAGCAGTGCTAAGCATGACCATTATAATTATTCATCACCACAAACCTGCTTTAGTCTCCAACAACACTGTCTAGAGTTAGCAATTTTTAAGCAGTTTTTCAGCAATATTATGGGGTCAATTTTATTGTTGAATAATCTGAAGTACCCTGAGAGAATTACACAAAAGGCAAAACTCTGTTTATTGACCAGCCACACAGGCTCCTACTGACAATATATTGAAAAGTACATGTAACATAAAACATTATATGTTACCAAAAAAAGCTGAAAATATTGCTTGTAGCTGTTCTAATTTAAAAGGTGGTATCAATTTTAAAAAAATTATCGATTGGTGTTGAATTATGGTCACACTTTCTGTAACTTCATAACCAAAACTCTTATTATTATTGTTATCTCAAAGTCAAGAAATATTAATTTGAACTTGCAATTTACCAAAGACCATTGGAAAATGATCAAGATTTCCTCTTTAGCATCCCTAATCTTTCCTGTAGCACTGGAAAAATCATTATAAAATGTCACCTACAACTTTTGGATTGATAATAACATTCAAAGGACAAAATAATGTGGAGTCTTTTTAATTGAATTGAAATAATATGTAGCCAATATGGAAAAAAATACATTGGAAGTGTTGATCCAAATTTCAATTTTTTTCTCTTTATTTTGTAAATCATTTTTTAAGCTGATGTATGAATATGCATTGTATTAGTTCACCTGCAGAGCAATTCCTTTTTTGACAATGGAGATATCATTTGTAGCTGTAAAAAATCTGGAATTGCACACAAAGCAATTTATCCTTTGTGCCACAAGCAAAAATCCCAGTCAACCCAAAGGAAACTACAATTTGATCTTTACTTGAAATACTTCAGAGCTTTAACAATACTGAAGTAAAATAAATAATAATTTTACCTATAAGCAGAATAATTGTGTCTGCTTGAAATTTATACATTTTCTTTTGTTTTCCCAGATTTGTATATTAACCAAAAAGAATTTGAAATAAAGTACACCCTTGTAATATTGCAACAGTTGGAACTAGACCAGATTGACAATATAAACAGGTGAGGGTAAGTTCTGAGAATATTCTATAGAAACAGTATTATTCTTTATTAAATTGACCTTTAAAAGTGTGGCAGTTAACAAGTTGCCATTAAAAAAGCTCCATATTGTTTTATGGTATGTTAATCAAATTCCTCACCTTGTAACAGTAAAAACAATAAATTCTGTTTTGAGAGACCTCTGCAATTAGAGACTAAGCTAAAGTGAAAAACCTTTGGAAAGTTGCAACTCTCAATACTTTCTCCAAAATAAATTTTCTCTGATAGGTTGATTGATTGATTGATTGATTGTTGTTTAATGCCTTGCTGGCAATATTTCAGCCATATCGTGGCATCCTCTGATAGAACAGCTGTCTCTAAAAAAAGTTAAGATAACAAAATATTGGTCTCTCAAGAAGATCCACTATACTTCTTTTTATTTCAAGAAGACCTTTGGCATAAATGAAATTTGTCATAGAATACCTTTATTGGTGACAGGAGGTATTTCTCTAGGTAAGGAGGAACTCTTTTCTTTGTGTTCTCCAGATAATCGTGTACCACCATCCTTGTCATCTGGTTTAGCTGAAATAAAAAATAAATCTTACAATTATAATCTATGAAGTAGTCAATAATGAAAATTTAATTTATTTTCCTCATCAAAATTTTGATAGCACATGATACTTTATGCATGATTTTATAATACTGATTGAAATTTTCTATTTTTTTATCTTATGAAAGGCTTGTCCCCCTTAGAAGTTAAACACAATCTACCAAGTAATGTGTATGCAATTCTAATGCTGAGTTCAAAAGTTGTAATTTTTTTAAACATGAACACACACAACAAAAAATGTTTATGCATAAAAACAATTTTTTATTGACATAATTACTATGAATATTAGAGATGGTGCAAACAGAAGAAATTTCAATTCTTACATTCAACAGTTTCAGGAGACTTGTGCATGCTTAACAGGAATAATCATGATTTATTTTGCTTTGTTTCGATCTAAGGAAGTGGTTTAAAAAATAAGATTGCAAAGGAAATTTCCCATATGGTTCTACATTAACATATGTTTATAGATTAGCATTGATCTTTACACGATCAATAACATTTATCAATATGGATATGAGAGATGAAGAAAAGATGACCAAGGATAATCTGTTTTTCACCAGATTGCCATGAAATGTCAGTGACCTCATCTTTCTTATGAATCAAAGAACAATGGTTTCAACAATAATTTTTAATATCATCATAGTTTCCTAATAGAACTGTTAAGCCAGTAAGTTCAAACTACACAAAGTGATGTCCCTGCATGAGCACTGAAATAACTGTGTTATAACATCACTGAAAGATAGAAATATCAGGTTGACACAATCATGCCCCTAATAATGTATTAACCTCAAAATTACTAAAGTTCAACTATCCCTTAAACGGCTAATATTGCAGAAAATCCAAACCAAGAAAAACTGCATATCTTCAATCTGTGTACAAACAGCTAGCATATTGAAAACTTCCCAGTATTTAACTGAAGAAAGTAAACCTGAAACCCTATGCACCCCTGTGCTCTGTAAGATGTAGTGATGTCTCCTTGTTATTTACACCATATCTTTACTTTTAATAACATTAAAACATGGAAAACCAATGCATCTCTTTAACAAGGAAATATAGATGTACCAAAAAATTACAAATTTTGAATAACCCCCTAAAAACAACAAATAATAATGAAAATCAAAACCACAACAATTTACTCATCTTCAATCCATGTACACACAACCAGCAAATAAAAACACATTCTAGCATTTAAACTGAAGGATAGTTAGCCTTAGTCCTGTATAACTTAAACAGGACAGGTGGAAAGAGTAAAAGAACAACAGGAGTAAAAACAACGTGATCCCTAACCTTTAGTTGCAGGTGTTACAAAAGGACCACCAGAAGACCTAAGTTTCATCCTATCTGACAAAGCAATCTAAGTAAACTCTATAAGTCAAGTGAAAGTCCCACTGTGTCCTTTGACCCACATTTCCGATGAAGCAGTCACCTAGGATGGTGAGCAAGTACCCTGACAGAGGCTTTTACTATTCAATCCAAGTTTGGTAATTTTTTAAGAACATTATATAAGACAGGACAGAGGCTGCCAGCTGGCTGATTTTTTGGCTGGTAATTGCAATGAAAATAATAGAAATGTTGTGGAAATTTCAAAATAAGATTCTAAAATTATTTTTTCCACACAGTTTTGAAACTTGTAAAACTACTGTCAAAAAAAAAAAAAAAATAGAATCAACTTTTTCTGTTTATTTTCAATTGATAAAGTCTGACAAAATGATTTTTATAAAAGTAACGTGTTCTATTGACAGATATATCATTTGTATAAAATGAAAAGCAATAAAATGTGTATATACAAGCTATTTTAATGAGAATTGGGCAAAATGACTATATTATAAAATATATATCATATGTCCATATATATTTTTGAAGTAAATAATATACTGTATATAGTAAGTATAAAAAGATTAAAGGGGATGTCATGCATTCAAGCTGTATAAGAGTACAAACTGTAAGAAAAATGTAGTTACAGATAAATTAACATTGAATGGATCACAGGAAAGTTGAAGAAACTAAGGTCTGCTCATCAAGGGAACCAGGGTACCTCCTACTGTATCTGTGGCTAAAATTTCTAAACCCTGGGTTTATTTATGATTTATTTTTTAATTTGGTTGGCCTGATCTCAGCTTTTCTATGTTCTGATGAGAGGTTACTCCAAGAAAAACATCAATCCAGATTTTCATAAACTGAGATTGCATACATAACTTGTGTAAGATTTGTCTCCCTTTACAGTAGATATCTCACTATAGAACGAGATTTGTCTCCCTTTACAGTAGATATCTCACTACAGAACGAGATTTGTCTCCCTTTACAGTAGATATCTCACTATAGAACGAGATTTGTCTCCCTTTACAGTAGATATCTCACTATAGAATGAGATTTGTCTCCCTTTACAGTATAACGAGATTTGTCTCTCTTTACCATTCTACAGTGAAATATCTGAATTTGTGTTTCAAATTTGTAGTTGGATCACCAGAGTCAACATAGTCAAAATAATTTTATTTCTGTGACAGTGGACATTTTATTTCCGTGACAGTGGACATTCTATCTCTGTGACAGTGGACATTCTACTTAACATATTAATGGACTTTTCTAAAAATGGAAATATTTCTGTTACTGTTTTAGTTCCTTCAAAACAACCTTACAGAATAATTGTTCTGAAAAAAATATTTTACAAAAAAACTGAAATGAACAGCCATTTCATAATGTTGTGCCAATTTCATTAAGTTTTACATGTGACATTCCTTAATAAATAACAAAATAGACCTATCGGTACATTCTGTTCAATTTGTACTAACCTATGAAAATAGGAAACTTATTGCTAAGAAAAAAAGCTCTTCAAATAATGTGACCATTAATACTCACCCAAATCACTAAAGTCTGTGAAAATTTGTTAAAAAATTTAATTTGTAGTTATCTGAATATTGGTTTCTTATTTTTTAACCTTGACATATTGATAAGAAATTAAATCTATTTAAAGTAGAAATTGAATAGAAAATTATATTAAACACTGCTGTAAAAAAGTTAACCTGAAGTTTTTGAAAAATCTATTCAAAATGTCAACTGTTAAAAATTAGATACAAAAATTCTGCAGTCTTTGATGGTATAAAATATTCTGTATTTCTTGAAAGTTGGTGTCAGCTCTGAGTTTGAGGATGATGCAATTTTCTACAGATCAGCCTTGGTAGTATCTGATTTAATCAAGGGGACAGTCAATATCCATGTAAAACAACATAATTTTGGGGTTCCAGAACTTTTTCGCCTCATTAAAAATACTACTCACCATCACTTTTTACACTAGATCTAGGTTTTGGTGGTGGATTAGGGCGAGGTTTTGGAGCTGGCTTTGGCCCTTTAACATCTCCATCTAAAATAATAAAATCCCCTGTCCTTTGATCATACCAACAAACCTGGTTTGGCCATCAGGCCAATTAAATCTAATTAGTAGATTCTTATTCAGGATCCCTAATGTAAGGGGCATGAGGGTATTTTTTTTAAATATAGGTGGACAAATTTAAATGATAAATGTAAATATTAAAACAGACATGTTTTGGTTATTTTGAATTTCTGTGAAATTTTCAAAAATAACAGTTTGACACAATCATGTTTAAGACACAAACAATTTTTGATACTAAATTAAGGGTGGCTGATTTTTGAAACTAGGTTGCATGAGATTCTACTAATTAAGTATAATTGACCATACTTTTACTAAATGAACCAGAACTGAGCAGTTTCATAAAGATCACATTATGATAAAGTAACTGTAATAAAATGTAAACATTCAAAAAGGCAGGAAAATCTTAAAGCATTCAAGTTCAGATAGAAGTTAAATAAAATTATCATTACATGCAAAGAGATAAAATTATTACAATGAAAATTTATGTATATTAACTTTTTATGAATATGTAAAGTTAATTAAAATGTTTGATGTCTTAATAAGATGCAGTGAGATTACAAAAGACAAATATGTTTTTAACAATCTTACTATAATATTATTTATAATGATTATGCCAGAGTTACCTTCCACTGCTGATGCCCTTGAACCTGTGGATGTCCTATTGTTTCCTGGTCGTGGTGCTGGTTTAGGTCTATCATGAACTAGTTGTAAGACAGACTTTGATGGTTTATCTAGTGTTACTTTGGTATCATCAGTATTCTTTGACTTCTGATCTTTAGAATCTGGTGTCTTAGCCTGAGACATCTCAGATTTAGGTGGCTTTATAACCTCTTTTTCCTTTTCTGTTGAATCCTCAGATGGTGTTTTGCCCTTCAAGTACAGAAAGGTCATAAAATTTCAAGAAGTGTGTGACCAAAGTATTGGTATAGAGACATTAAATCACTCAAGATTTTCTGAGCTAAGTGCCAAAATTAAATCTAGTACATGTATGATTCTGCAAGCTGTAAAAGGCCCCAAAAATAGAATGTGACACTGTCTAATTATGTCAAGATTCTTTAGTTGTTTTCAAACCTCAGTTATTCAAACAGCCCTTTAACTCAAAGTTTTACTTAGTGCCTTGGGGTACTTTGACTATATATAATATATACTGGAAAACTTAAAACTAAAAGATGTTTATCTGAGTGAAGTTGCTTTGTTTTCAGACTGTTAAAGTTGCGCTACAGTCTTTTGGAGGGGCTTCTAACCTTATGTGAGAATATTGTGTTTTATAGCCATGTTAGTGTGGTGTTTTGGTAAATAAAACTTTAATTCCCCTGTCAATGTTCCTATACTGATAAACATGATGTTTGGGTAAATAGAACTCTAATTCCCCTGTCAATGTTCCTATACTAATACACGTGATGTTTGGGTAAATAGAACTCTAATTCCCCTGTCAATGCTCCTATACTGATAAACCTGATGTTTGGGTAAATAGAACTCTAATTCCCCTGTCAATGTTCCTATACTGATAAACAGGTGTTTATTCTGGAGATGAAACTGGCACTGAAAAAAAAATACTGTAAACCAACTTTGTTTCGTGTGCTATAAACTTTCACAGTAGACTTACAAATTGAAAAAGTTTATATCCACGAATAAGTCAACTGTTTCCAAAAGTCCCTCCCTTACCGGTCCCTTGCTCACAGTCTACATATTGAGGTTGCACTTACCAATTGAAATCTGGGACCAAATTTTGGCATGACAAATAAACTGTAAGGCAGGTTTTAGGCTTACTTTTGTGTTTGTTTTAGCTCTGAT
>JAULBM010302005.1:0-14730 GCA_032357055.1 Geukensia granosissima
GCTAACTGTGGGATAATTCTTTCTTTTGATTTAATATAAATACAAAGGCAGAAACGCACAAATAATTTTATAAAGCTCAAAAATCACACTCCAGAAAAGCCTGACATAGAGTATAGTTCTTTAATCCACTTCAGTTATATTTGTAAACACATATCAACAAGCAGTATCCCACCTGTTTTTCTGAGCGAGCTGTTTGTGAACGAGTTGGTGATCCACCTGACATTAAAGCTCTCAGTTTAAAAGACTCAGGGGCTGGTAATGCCTTTATCTCATCCATATATGGGTGATTCTGAAACAGAAAACAGAAATATGCAAAAATTAAAATGGCAATAAATGTTGATAGAGCCATACAGATATATAAATATTTTTTGTCAAATAATTTATCTTCTTTCAATTTATAATCAAGGCTAATATTTTTGTGCTGCCAAAGATAAATCGACTCTTTTTTTCATAAGAAACTTATACAAAACTTCTAAACATGATTATGACATTTGTTCCTGTATTATATATTGACAATTAGTAACCTTGTATAATACTTACAAATCTATTTTTATACTTCTTTTTAACAGAATCAATCAGTATCTGTACTTTCCTGGAGAAGTTCATTGCCTTGTCTATCTCTGTAGTAATGTACTGGATATCATCACTTTCTATTATACCTGTAATACAAACAGGTACATTTTTCAACAAACTCTTTCTAGTGAACCTTTCATATTGATATGAATGTAAAAATAAATAAAATTGAAAAAAAAACCATTGTTGAATAACAAACAATTCATCCGACATAATTTACCTTTACATTAGGAGGTTTTTTTTTAGCTTCCATCATTAAATCATGATTATCAGCAGACCAAATAAAATGACCCATTTGAACTTTAAATCACTGAATCCCTGAATTAAGGACAGAGTTCACTCCCATACCTTATAATGTCGAGCAAAAATATTCCCTCAGTCCGAACATATATCACAACAAAAGCTTACTTTGTTGTGTTTTGAAACATTTTATGGTGTTAAAACTACTATTGAAGATTTTTAAATGATTCACATTCACAAACAACAGGAACAATTTTGAATTAATAATAAGCAAATATATATTTGTTGTTTTTTCATTATGTCATGTCATGTTATCAAGCAGTGTTGTTGTGATTTCATATCAAAGTGCAGGAAATTGTTGTTGCATTACATGCAGTAAATTTGTACCTTCACCAAAAAAAAAAAACAAAGGAGGATATGATTACTGATTCTAGATTTTCATTAACTTACATCACGTAACTTTGCATGTTCATATTTGAATCCTATTTAAATTTTGGTTTTGCTTTTTAAAAAAAATTACCTGTTTCCCTAAACCAATGGAATCTCCCACCACTACAATGAGCCATGTTACGTAAACATTCCCCGGTTCTAGTTATGTTTGCATAGCGGCCAGGTATAGCACCATTTGCATCATAGTCATCAACATTAAACAAAATACAATGAAGTTTGATTCCACGTCCACTGGTTGCCTGTTCAATGTAGGAAGTGCACATGTCCTGACTTTGATCTGGTACCCCACTGGTAAATAGATATATTCCTTCCGCAACTGAAAGAAATCATAATTCATATTATTTTTTATCAAATCAATCAAAATAATTAATTTTCAAAAATATTAGTAAAAATCACAGTAGGATATTAAAATAGGAGTTGTGGCATGATTGTCCATGAGGCAGCTATCCACCAAATGACAGACAAAATAAACCTTCTACAAATCCCATTATGGCCTTTAATGATGAAACTTTAACAATGTGGACTTTCGCAAGGGAGACTTACTGATGTTATGTTTAATTTCCTCTTCATTTTCTACAGCCAGCTTAAATGCAGAGAGAAAGTTCCTACTTCCTCCACACTGCAGTTCCAAAACCCATCTGTAAAAAAAACCAAAGTATTCTTAAATGTGATTTATACAGAAAGGCTTCAAAAAGTATAGCAGTTAGTAGACTTCCCATTTTGATTTGTTTGGATTTGAGTGCTTCTTTTGCTATGTTTAGCTCTTGGACTTCCTATGTTTCAGTTCTTACACTACTGATGAGAGGTTGCTCCTTGAAATGTACATATAGCATACGTAAAATTTTCCATATTTTTTTTAACATTGGTAATCTTGTATTTAGACAATCAAATTAGAAAAGGTATAATGTTTTCAGTATTTTACTCATGATAAAGTATACCACTAAGATTTATAAGTATTGATGGTCCTTACAGAATGGCTTAAATAAAATTAAAATACATTAGGAAAAATTATAACTGAGCTTGAATCCAATGAGAAAACTTTCCAAATACAGTATAATATAATATATTTCTTTCCACTGATTTTCTGGTTTAAAAATTCCAGAAAAATTGCAGTCTGCCCTTTAAAACCCTTATATCTGCATTGTACATTACCTCCAAGCTGCCTGTAAGTTTTGCTCTGTAGGTTTCATCATTGTTGGTTTCCAAGATACAGCTTTACTTCCAAATCTATTGAGAAAAAAGTTATAAAAATTGTAATGTTCAACAGAAATATTGGCATATATGGTAGTGTTGACCAAACTTTTGGGATTTCTCCCAAAATAAATAGATGTCCATTTTACAGAAGGATACACAGTAATTAACTTTTTTAAAATAAAAAACCTATCTGTTTTGCTATCTGTTATATTTTGTCAAGAGCATTGTATTCAGTAGGTTTTTCAATTGCAGGAAATTCTATTGGTGTAGTTGGACAAGAATTTATAGGCTGAGGGGTCTGGGGAACAGCTAGGCCCCATCCACTGACAAAAAATCCTGCAACATCCTGGATTCTATGCTGTTTTCTAAATAAAAAAGCCAGAAAAATAACAGCAATAGGCAAATTTGCTGGTGTCCGGCTTGTAATGAAAACACTGCATGGGCATATTTGTTCTTTAATTTTATCTTATTAGAGATAACTATTGTGTACTGTGTTATTTCTAGAGAACTATTTTTATATTAATAAAAAAAACTTACGCTATGATATTGAAGTACTTCTTGTTGGCTAGTTGCTGTTCCATAAGTAGTCTCAGTGAATGCTGAATGTGGACCAGATAGTTTACATTTGACACAGACATATCCACCAGTATAACAACACTGTAAAAAAATTGGAACTGAGTTAAAAACTGAATGTCTAAATATAATTATTAATATTATACTAATTCAAATTAATTTATTATCAAAAAAGTGTTTTAAGTTTTAAATTGTTATATAAAAGAAATTTGCTTGTAACTGATGTGGCAGTTGTTATACATGCTAGCTAGTCTACCACTTAACTGACTTATTGGTGAATGAAATTTTATGCTGTATCAAATATTCCATTACTTTTTCTCCACGACTGTGCCAAAAATTCTTCGACTCCCAGTGGCTAACCAATCAATTCTCTTTTCATAGAGACCAACTCCAGCATTCAGTTGTTTCTGATACTCAAACAGTTGGGTCATATCTACATGGACATTCTTTACAGAGCCATCATGCCACTGGAACTGTACCATAGCTTTCTGAAAAAACAAAAGGAAGGATTTTAATGCTTATGCCAAAGGATTTTAGTGGTTCATTTTTGTTTTCTTTGATCTATCCTTTAAACACTTTTGGGGAAAGTTGTGGATCCCACTAAACTATTAAAACCCCTCCAATGTCTCATGTGCCTGTCCCAAGTCAGGAATTGTGGTCAAAAGTTTATCATTGTGTTATAAATTATGTTTAATTTAATTGGGGCAATTTCAACATTTCATCCTTTTTAAGGCCTTGTGGAGACCCATAGATTTGTATATTCTCTGCTTTATTTTCTTGTGGCTGGAATGCACTCTCTTTGACATTCCATTTTTTATAATTTCATTTACATATATAAATGTATGAGATGAGTGGATCTTTCATTGAAGTGGAATTTCAAATGACTATCTAAATATCATAATAAATGAATTTTATTTCTTTTGTTAGATGCGAGTTTTTTTTAACTTGAATAATATACTTGAAACACATTTATTTGTCATAAAACATTTTATGTATATTGTACTTATATTATTAAGTGTAAGTCATCTGAAACAAAATAAAAAAACTTGCCTCATGGACTTGTGACTGCACAGCTTTCTTTATAACAGGAATGAACTCTTCTTTGTAGGAATATGCATTTGGTGCTAACACTTGGTACAGATCTAATTTTCTTGCTGAAATTTAGTTATTCATAAGAATTAAACTATTATAGTCAATATTTTACTTGCCAAATACTCAAAACAAATGTTCAAAGCAAACATCATGTTTATTATTAATCCTTGGTATTACACAAAGTTAATAAAATTATGAAAGTTTTCAATGATATTGCAAAAATTTTTAATGTTAATGTAACCTAAAAGAACTACTTCATTCTCCAATGTTTACCTTTCAATCCATGCTGCTTTACCCATTCTATTGAACTACGGGCCTGGAACTTTGGCACTTCTAGACTGAGTTGTAAGTCATGACCAGGTGGTCTAGGTAAAAATCTGGATTGTGGAAGCTTAGAAACTTCTGTAGATATCTACCAAGAAATACAATTTTTTTAGTTCATGGCAACTTCCGCAAATATGGACTAGAAGTTGGTTTTGCATAATGTCTTCAGTTACACGTAAAAAATTTCAGTGTGTGCTTAGGTTCTGATTCTAAAGACCTGTAAACACCATAAAACCTGATGGTTTAAACATGTTGTGTCATTTTGTTTGATACCTTCAAAAATGTTGAAACAAAGAATATTTATATTGATCCACCTTTACACAACATCATTATGGTGTCTGATCATAAATGTTTAATGCTTCAATTTAAAGGTGTCTATTCTACCATGTTTGAAAGTTTATTAGAAATTTAAATTAATTACACTCTCATATAAGGAAATATAGGATTTCTAGCATATATTCAATATTGTTTTTTTATATATATACAATAGTTTAGAAAATATTTTAAACAAACTGACACTACAAACACTTTTAAGTTGAAAAAAAAATATTGTTTGCATAATTTATCGCCTATTTATTCCATTCATCTGTAAATCTTTAAAAGAATATTTTTATAACTGGTCTGTACTCAAGCTAAAATTTCTGAAAAAAAGTAAAAGCAAGTTAACTATTATGTGTTACCTCATTTATAATACTGACAAGAGCACTACCCATCATGCCCTGTCTCATTTCCTTTATTTTGTTTATAACTTCCTGTGCTTTCTGGATCTCTTTTAGTAAAACACTTATTTCTGTACCAGTATATATTTGTTCCTGAAAGCATAATGACAGATTAAAACATCAACTACAGACAAAAGTATGAAAGCAAAAGACAAATATTTCCTAAGTATCCAATATAATACAAGAGGATCAACTGTATTAAATATCTTCTTTTCTGTTAATGATTGTATTGAAGAGGGGAGTGGGAGGCATCTACATTTTAGTGGGTGATGGTTGTTAGTCAAAATCTCCCTTAGGATAAATCATAAATAAATTAATTTCTTGGCATGGTGTGCCTCTAGATGCATCTTCATTTTATGCTGGAATAGTCAAAAAAATAAATAATATGATGATAATTTTGTTAATCAAATCAACAATAAATTCACTGTACATTTTTTGTAATAAAATTTATCATAACTGAAAACATGTTGATAATTCGTTGAGTATTATATTTGATTACTGAAGACAATTCAAATGTATAACATGTTACGAATAACGTTTATTTTAAAACATGAAACATCTCTATCTGTAATGGGAAATAACTCTGTGATTACCTCACAACTAGCTGTATAACAGTGATAAGATCCACCAGAGGCCTCTGCCAAATTTCTCAGTGTCAGCTGGGAAAAAAACCATAAAATATGAATAACTATCTTGAACTATGCCCTTTTGGAAAACGTTTAAAATAAAATATAATTCAATATATTAAAATAATTGTTTATATAACTGAATAGGAATTAAATATGTTATTGAGTCAAAGAATAAGACTTCTTACTTAAACAAACATGTGAAAAACTTTGTCTAGATGGACTGGAAAATAAACTGTATTAAGATTAATTTTGCTACATTTCAAAATAAATAAATTGGTGTTGACAAGTGATCGCGAAATGTAAAAATTATAACAGGACATTCAGTCTGGTAATTTAAGAAACTTTACCAGACCGAAACATCTTTTAGAGGCCGAAAATAATTTCTCTATTAAAACGAAAACGAGGTAGTCGATAGAGGGCTCTAAGTGCACTGAAATTTCAGAGTCGCGGCGGGAGAAGACACCGGACATTTGGTCCAGAAATATATCCAAGTTTACCAGACCGGAAGTGACATTACCGGACTTGTCGGTCCGTCCGACAACATTTCGTTTTCACTGGTGTTGACTTTTAACAACTTTTACATTTCAGTCATACAAGTGAAACAATAACCATGCAGAAGATATAATTTATAAACATGTAAACACACAAACTTACATTGGTAATGTGATTACTGCAGTCATATGCTACACAGTTTAGTTCTATATGTTGACCCACACCCATTTGATGTATGTAATCACATAAAACTTCAGTAGACTGATCTGGGCTAAAACACACAAATATAATAAGATTTAACTTTTCTTTCTAGGATATGTATCACACAACATCTACATATATACATATAAATATTCCTTCTACCCTAAATAATTCAAAATTTGCAAAGTCAGAGAGACTGAATAGGATGGAAACATCATCATTCTCTGAATAATGTTAAAATACAAGCATGAAATATAAAGACAATCAAAGCTAATGAAAACTTCTACTGTCAATAGTGTTTATTATTTTACACAGAATAAATTAAGTCCTTGTTCACACAGAAAGAACAAACTTACACACTTCCTAAAATAAGTAGCACTGAATCAATGTCCTTGACCTTCAGTACATGTTTCATAGCTTTCAAGAGATTACAACCACCACTCTGACGTAGTCTAAGGACCCACTCTTTACCTTCCTCCACTCTGAAATTAAAAATAGCCTTTATTTTTCTATTACTTATTGCAGGTAAACAAAATTTATATTTGATTCCAATATATTTATAAAATTATATACTTTAATGAATGTAGACTTGTATCACTGAAAAAAATACATACATTCGTAATCCTTAGTTTTATATCACTTTTACAGGTTTTTAAATTGGTAAATTAAAATTGTGTTACTACCAGAGTATTATACAGAAATTGTTCTACATATATAAAAATAAAGAAAAAATGACAATTATCAGCAAAAGGCTTCAATATTGTTATTGCTACAATTAAATGTATAATTAACTATTTACATTCTAATGTTAACATCTCTAGAAACAGGCCACAAAGGATCAACATCAGTTCCAAAGGACATCAGGTATACTGATGTAGCTTTACACAGCTGTTCGTCTAACAAATGCTGAAAAAACACATAATACAAGAATTCCTTAAAAAACAAAATAATTCAATGTTTTAAATTTTCCATGCATTTGTTTAATGACACATGAATAAACACAACAACCCTCTTAGATAAAAATTTAAGACAATGGACAATCAATAACATACTTCCTGTACTTAAAAAGATTTAATATTTAAGAGGGTGGAGGTGCAACGGTCAGTATCCAAGTGTATCACCAGCATAAGTCAAAATTTGGCACTGACAAGAAAACTATTTCATACGGTAATTTATTTCAAACTTCCCACATAGAAATTATCAAACTACATGTACATATCGGTATATTACCAAGGTTTTAATGAATCATCTCGGAGGAATGATTTGCCACAAAGGTCAAGAGCAATAATTTTAAGTGCTCTACCATTTTTGTTCATTTTGCATTAATCCAATGAGCATTTTTATAATTATATCAAATTCAAAAGACAACTTTCTTGTTACAGAAGAGTTTTAATCAGACTTACAATAAGAGATTCTTGTAAGGTTTGTAACCGTCCAAACCCAGCATTTGCATCAGAGGCATCTACAACAACAGCAAGTCTTTTGGCACGAAGGTTTCCAAATATCTGAAATTTACAATATTAAAGGCTTCATGTTTAAACAGTTTAGATTCATATCATTATAAAGAGAAGTTTTTAAAAATAATGTTTGAACATGTTTAAAGTTCTAAAGTCAACTATATCATGTACAATGTGTATTGTTAGCAGTAAAAAATACTGTTTTTTTATTTGCAATCAGTTAAATCAAAGTGTAATTCTTACCCTTCTACTGCCCTGTAAATTCCATTTTATCCTTTTAGTGAATTCTTCAATGGCTCTGAAATACATATATATTCTTTGTTAATCTAAACTTACTACATAGATTGACATGATTCATATTGCAAATGCGCTGGATTTGGCTATATATTTTTAAAGAATATAATTCTACTAGCTGAAATTGCTTATTTTCTTTTGTTTTCCCAGTAGAACGGGAACCATGTAAAAATGTCTGAGGAAATATCACATGAATTGTTACTAAAACATTTATGCTATTATATTTCCCATGTCAGATAGAAAAAAGACCTTATGCAAATTGCAATACATACTGCTTCAATAATATGTTTTGACAAGAATTGTTATTGTTACAGCTTAGAAACACCTATGTGCCAAAGAAACACCTATGTGCCAAAGTTCAATATGTTTTGACAAGAATTGTTATTGTGACAGCTTAGAACCTATGTGCCAAAGAAAAGAACACTTAATGGCCTTTTGTAAAAAACTCAATAAACTGATCAGAGTATAACTTCTATTGGTTTGTTATGATCTGAAAATGCATGTGCATGTCATTGCTTGCATAAGTCTCAATACTATCTGATAGGGTTCATATAATGAGGGTCAAAACACAAATTCTTGATTGCAAATTTTTCCAGACTGACTCAAGGTCTTTTGGGGGAAAATATATCTAAGCTTGCATCAAATATGGAACTGCATGGAGCAAGCTCACTTACTTCACGCCCTTGTTGGATAGTAAAATACAATATGCATACTCCCAAATATTTTGTTCTCACTTTCAATTTAGCTGAAAATCCAACTCAATCATAATAGCCATTAAAATATTAAGAGTTTTGAATGAAAAAAGGAGCTTTCAGGGTGACAAAAATCTCCCACTGTCATAAAACCAGATGGGAAAATATTTTAATATTGTACAAGTCCCCATCCCCTAAATATGTTACCATGTAACATTTTATTCTGAAAATCACTCATTCCAGATATTGATGGTAAGATACTTTCATAAAATTTGCCCAAAAAATTTATAATAAAGACCTAACCAATGACTGCTAATAAAGACAATACGGCTAAATACTTACACATTGAGCTTATATTCAAATTCATTGACATCATAAGCATCAAACTGTATGTGTTGTACAGCTTTACCAGTTTTATGGTCAGGTTTCAATCTACAATATAAACAGAAATCAGTTTACTTTATTTACCTATTGTATTGTTAGGATTAAATCTATAAAATCAACACAAGTCTCAGACACTTATCTTATATTTATATTCTCGTACTGGAAAAGATGTGTAATCATGCTCAATGTAGTAAATGAATTCAAAACGGGGCTATGACCATGCAAAAAATAAATAAATGCTCAAGTCTCTTTTAAAAATTTCAGTGCAGTGGCAACTGTAATTTTTTTTAGTTTTCCACTCAATATTATCACATATTCATGTTATGCAAAGAACTTAAGGGTGGTTAATGCAAGTATAAAACAAACAAATAAATTGAAATTGATCTAGATATTACAAAGATCTTTTATTATAGTCCATGTAATACAATTAACACCAAAGTAGTTTATAAACTGTCATATATTTTACAAACCCTGAAACTTTCCCTTTGTCCACCAAATCCTTCAATGTTAATTTCATATACTCAATAGAATGAGAGTTTAACCACTCCTCTGATGTCTGTAAATCAGCCATCATAGCTGCTTCTGCATGTTGTAATCTCTGGAAATATCAATTTTCTATATTTAACATCACTTTTACCTTTGATATTTGTTAGTCAACAACAGAAGTAAATTTTTTTTAATTTAAAATTACCATCTACATAAATAATCAACTATAATTTCTAAATACTATCTAACAGGCTAAGGAATGGCAACAGAGAATTACAAAGTCGATGATTAATGTCAAAATATACCACCATTACATATAGAATTATGGCTTTGAAAGCCCAGACTTAAATAATCATCATTATCTCAACAAGTCATTTGATGAATTCAGTTGAAATCTTAATAATTTCAGCAATGTCATATCAATCAGCACCATAAACAATTGTCAATATTTTTAGTGTCATGTAAACAAGGTCTATTGCTTCATGTGCAAATGATACTGAAAATAAACAAAATAACAAAAGAAAAATTACCTAACTGTCCCTGTTAAAAAAAATCTGTGTCAATATTTTGGGGTCATTTTATACAAATTTAATGCTGCATGGTATACTTACATGTGGATAAGTTTTAAACTGTTAAAATCTCAATTTTGACTTTACAGGAGTCTATAACTTTCTTACAGCCTACAGAGATAAATATAGAAGTTTATAAAGTTTTTAAAAATTATTCATATACCATGAGATCCCTTGTCTGGTTTACATGAGTAACTGTCAGCGGATGTGGTGCTTTGGCATTCTTTGTGACAGGATTTACCCAGTCTACATGTTCTTCACTGAAATAAAAAAAAAACATGAAAAACTGGTTGTTATGTTATATTGCAACTGATACTTTGTACAAAAATGAACAATAATTCTGTATTTTTAAACAGATATATCATGTTTTGCAAAAAATACAAGTCAAGGGAGCTGAAAGCGAGGAAAATTCAGTCATTAGACTTGTAGTTTTTGCATATTATACCAGTACATGTTTAATTCTTCTAAATGTGCAAGTTTGTTCAAACTTAAAAATGACTTAGATTTTTAAAAATGTCAGTTTGGCAGGGTATTGTTTGGCAATACCATGGAGCAAATAACCCACTAATTAAAATCAACATATGTATTTGTGAAAAAGTATGTTTCTCAACCAATCAAAAACCAGCATTTTCACATACAATGTTAGGCAGAATTATGTAAAATATAAGGTTCAAAATATTGTATGTTATATTACATATTGTAAGTCAAGAGAGCAATTAAATGACAAGATTAAAGAATACAGAGACATAAACAGTGTCACCAATAACAAGAAATTTTAGTCTTTGAGTTCTCTGGTGTAATGTAAAAAGTAAATGTCCAATCTGAGATTAAAATATTTTCGACTCGCATTACATATAAAATGTACTGTTCATAAAATTTTATAAAATATTAAAAACAGTTTCCCTAAGTGTTTTGCTAAGCCAGTTTTTATTGGATACTTTAAATCTAAATTAAAAAAAAACCTGCTAGCTTTGTGAAACTCCTTTATACATGTTATTCTGTTCATTTTAAATACATGAACTAACATATTTAAACTAACTTGAAATTATTGTAGTTTTTTCTGTAGTTTTTTATTTTTTTTTTACAATTGCTCTTTCAACATTTTGATTTTAAATGATAAGGCCGTTTCTTTATTTGTTTTGCATCAGGTCAAATTTTCAAAACATATCTGCCCGTCCCCAATGAAAAAACACACAAACACAAAATGAGAACAGCTTTGATTGCTTACATATTGCACTTATACAGCTTGTTTTACCTGCATATATCTAAGGCCGTTATATCTACATCAATGATCAACAATAGAGCTATGTTTTGGGAGATGTTAAGATAATTCTTATCAATACTATAATGGCATACAAATTATTTTCTGTTTGTTTTTGACATCAATAGGCTTAAAACACAACTTTGGCCCTATCACAGTGATTTTGACTTCTACCTGTAGTGAGAACAGAAACGAGTCTAAATGTTAACATTTATTTACAAGTTGCAAAGTAAAACTAAATAATATCCTACTCTGGAATATCCTTGAGAAGTTCATTTATATCATCATCTTCTTCATCTTCATCTAGTTCAGACACTTCAAATTCTTCCTCTCCTGGAGCTTCATCCTCTGTAAGTACCTCCTTTTCTCCTCTTTCTTTAATGTTTTCTTCTCTGATATAAAATATTTTAAATAATTTTCCATAGCAGTAAGCTTATTATACTGGATACAATGATCTGATATATAACCCAATATACTGTATATGATGATCAGTTCAACGAAAAAATAAATTCAAATATTGGCCCCCTTTTCAAGGGTGTATTACATTTTGCACGATTTTATGCAGAATGACACTTAAACTTAACCACTGATTGGCAATGAAGTGACAGTCATGTTATAGAAAAAGGAGATATGGTATGATTGTCTATGAGACAGCCATCGGAACTGTGTCAATCACAACTTCTACTGGTCTTCAATAATGGACACATGTGCACCCCCTACAGTCAGCTGTTAAAGGTCTCAGAAATAAAATGTGGTGATATTCAAATATAACAACTAACAACCCCCTGTTCAAAATACAAAAAATACCAATGGTGAAAAACAGGACAATTTAGGGTATGTTATATGTACATTTCAAGAAGTAACCTCTTATCAGTAGCATTAGAACCTAAACATAGGAGGTTAAAGATCCAACATAGCAAAATGGGAACCCAAATCTGATAGCAGGGACAACTACTTAGTGGAATACTTTTCGAAGTCTTTCTGTATTTTTCAGTGTTTTAGAATTTTAGCAAATGCAGCAAATTCCAGTAAAACATTGTTTAATAAATTTCATGTCAGACAAGTCTGACAGCTGGGCTGGTGAATGCCCTCATGGACATGATCCACCAACAGAGGCATCAACCCAGCAGTTTCAAAATACAAAATTACCAATGTTGGAAAAATATAGCCAATTTTAGGGATGCTATATGTAAATTTCAAGAAGTAACCACTCATCAGAAGTATAAGAACAGAATCATAGGAAGTCAAAGATTCAAACATAGCAAAAGAAGCACTCAAACACAAACAAATTGAAACAGAAAGCCAAATCCAATGGCAGGGACCAATACTTTTTCTATTATTGTATTACAATTCACTTGATTTGTTATCATCAGATCACTGCAAATTTAATGTGTATAAATGACACATATTAGGAATATAAATGTATATTTTGCAAACATGTTAATATGATTTTTTTAAATAATTTACATACAATACATTGAGATTAAAGTTAAATTTAACGTCTGTAACTAGTTCATTTTTGAGTTTATGTGTATTTTTTTTTTAAAGTTTAATTAATTGCAACTATCTAATATTTTCAAAAATTATAGTTGCTAAAATATGAAGAATGTTTAATAAGTGACCTTATGCTGGATATTATATATCAGTAGTCCGATTTAGTTCTGCCAATGATTAGGTATTATCTTAAAATCACACTGGTAGACAGATTTGAACATGCTGACATAGTTAAGGTCACAGACTTCGGTTTTTTTTTCTATAGCTGCTCGAAGTTTTGTAAATTTACTATAAAAATACTCAAATTTTTAAAACTTCTTTATTTTTCATCTGATTTGAATTGGTTTTTAAAATGAATTTCGTGTGTCAGGATAATGCAATAAAAGTTACACCAAGTATTTTTTGCATCTTGCGCTGTTTTCAAGAAAAAAAAAAGTTGAGGGGACCAAAAATGCCATTTTGTGGGGTATGTGAAATTTTACTTTGTTACTTTGTATATATGCCCAGGCACTCTGATTATTATAATGCCATTTACATCTAGAACAAATATTATGCTACAACTCAGTGCATTTTGTTTATGTACTTGTGCATTCAAAATGATTCTCGTTAAATTTGCCTAATTAGCTAAATGCCGTGAAACTTTTGCAAATGTTTGTTTTGAATGCAGACATCTATTTTTTTGTAACATGGTTTAAGCATTCCTTATAGAAAGGCATAGGTGTGTTTTTTAAGGGGTTAAAATTTTCATGTGTGGTAGTTTAGTATTTGATTTTATAATATTTGGAGTATGCCAAAAAATGCTTTGTGTGCTCCGACGAGGCATCCTCGTCTGTTCTATTTTCAGACTGTTGACTGTTATTTTTGGGAATCGATCTACTTGGAGTAAGAAATATCAGGAAGGAACTAGGGACAGACATGGTTTGGGGACAGATTGACTTGTTACCAACTGCCGGGACAGGAATCGCAAAATCTATACTATAATAGTGATGTGAGGATAAATCCCATTAGGGACTCTATTCCAGTGAAGGCACAACAAAAAATTTCACCATAATCAGATTCCGATTGGGATTAATATTTGATAATATAATATTTGGAGTATGCCAGAAATGCTTTGTGTGCTCCAACCAGTAATCCTTGTCTGTTTTATTTTCAGACTGTTGACTGTTATTTTTGGGAATGGATCCAATCGTTACTATTCGGCCAATCTCGCACACTCGTACACATTAAGCTTCGGGATAGTACTGTTTATTTGTTAAAACGAGAATGACCGAATACTTACGATTGGTGAAATTTCAATAAATAGCATAATCAATATGGCGGACACCTTTGCTTTGCACATTGAAACAGTAATTGCATGTAATTTGAAAAGCATTCAACAATGAAACATACCTTTTAAATGTTATTTTTGTACGAGTAAAGCGAGAGGACGTCTGTCACAACAAAATTCGTATTCAAACAACATTGTTTTTGTTGACAATGGAATGTGACGTCATAAACATATTATATAATGTGTTTTTATTGTTGTTTCATCACACCACTGTCCCAGGTTAGGGGGAGGGTTGAGCGCTCACCAACCGGTTTAACCCCGCCACATACTCATGTGCCT
>JAULBM010302016.1:0-14729 GCA_032357055.1 Geukensia granosissima
GTTTCAAATAATTACCACTCCTCAAGCATCATTTCTTTAATTATAATTGATGTTTAATGTCTCAAGGGACCAATTTTCAAAGCATGTGCGCCTCTGTAAAACTAGTGTGTGTCTGAACAATGTTTCTAATTATGTAATGTCAAAAGATTGAATTTTATCAGAAAAATCATAATTACTGGTTAAAAATGTTTGATGAGCCACCACTAATGTTTAAATATGTGTGAATTTCAAAATTTTACTTGTACAAGTAAATTATTTAAAAGGAGAAATGGACTTTACTATAAAAAGTAAAATAAATTAACTTGTACAGGTAAAAAATATTTACTTGTGCAAGAAGGATCCCTGACTGCAAGTAGGATCCCTGACTGATAATGTAAGATTATGTTTCTCTAATTTTTTAAGCATCAAAATATCGTTAAAAACTATCATAGGTGGGATCGTGCACCATCTTTTATTATTACCTTGTTACAAGGGACTTTACCTGTACAAAACCAACAAACATGCCACTTATTTTTATGGCATTTTCATATGTTTTAGTCAAAAAATAAAGAAATTCCTACACTCCTAAATGATAGAGTTTTTGGAAAACCCAGTCCTCCAGGGTAAGAAATAAGATCGTGAAAAGTCTTTGAATATCTGAAGCGAGGCACGCGGGTCTGAAAATAGCCAATCATCAGCCAAGAAATAACAACCCTCTAGAGGATAAGAACAACATTTCCAACATCAATCGAGGAGTGTGAAAATTAAAAAAGTAGTCAAACTTTATGAATATCTAGTTGCAATTCTGGATAAAATATACAGTTCATGATATAATGAACAAATAAACGAAAGATAGCAATAAGTGATTTTTACACACTACAATGTTGGTAAGGTGTAAGCTGTATCTTTCCAAAATATATTTACAATATAGTACTGAAAAATAAGAGCATACAAGTCAAGACGTTTTTTGACCTCCATATGGCACAAAAGAATTATTCTGTAATAATATTTAAAAGAATATGAAATTTCTGCCAGAAAGACATGATTCGCGTCTTACATACGTTAATTACAAATATTAAAATTTAAAGTAAAATTAAAATGGCTGTACAGTGCTTTTCTTGCATAACAGTCTGATCAGACATGCTATAGATTAACTATATGAAGATCAGTCAAACTATATGTATGAATTTCTAGATACATTTGTAGACCAAATGAAATAAATAGTTCATGATGTAACAAATGTCGATAAGCTAAAAATGAAGTTAAAAATAAGTGAATTTGAAAAATTACAATGTTGGAAAGATGTAAACTGTATCTTTCCAACATACATTTACATTCATGTATGAAGTAAAAAAAAAGGTACGATTGTCTATCAGACAGCCATCCAAAAAATGGAAATAAAAAAGATCTTCAGTTTACCCTAAGACCTTTAATAATGAACACATATCCATCCCCTACGGCAAGCTGTTAAAGGCTATAAAAATAAAAAGTGATGATAATCAAATTTAACAACTATCGGCCAGATACATGTAAGTATACAAGGAGAAGTTGTATTTGCAAAAATGACTGTTATTCTTTATTCATTAATTAGTGATCACTTTCTTGTTTTATTTTTCAGTGAGAGAGCCAGAGATCTGTATGTTCAAACCAAGATAGCTAATGGAAATTATGAAGAGGTGTGTACTATTACTTTCATATCTAAATGATTTGTCAGACTACTTTCCATATTTTCCTTCAAAAACATCCAATGGTGTTAAATATCACACATTTGTTCTTGGGTAAGCAGGTAAAAATCATCACTGTCCAACTCTCAGTCAGGAAATTTTATAATCTACACCTTCTAATTTCTACCTGTCAAAGTGAATTAAAAAAAACAAGTAAAATTTAAACATAACAAATGTGGGCCTGGGTAGCCATGTGGTCTAGGTAGTCGATTAAACTTACCTGAACAGATCCTTGTAGCCTATCACCTATACAGTGTGAGTTCTTGCCAGACTTTGTACCATACAAAATGGGTTGAGTTCACATGATAAAGTTTTTCAGTTACCTGCCCAAGGTCCGTGGTTCTCTACGGGTACTCTGGCTTCCTCCACCAGTAAAACTGCCCCCTGATATATGACTTAAATATTGTTGAAAGTGGGGTTAAAAACCCAATCAAACAAACATAACCTCATCCACTGGATTACCAGTCCCTGGCTTGAAACGGACATAAAGTATGGGACAGGTTAAGCATGTTTTTAAGTATTCAACCCCTCCACCTTACAGGGGCAGAGATGTGAAAAAATAACATAAAATAACAACTTTAAAAACCAATTGCATAAAATTTAACTTTTGAAGTTGTACATAGTACAAGAACAATTACAAATTACACCTGAGACAACAAAATGTATTGACCTTGAAAAAGTACTTGTTTCTTACAGCTAGTTCAAAAACAGTTGATAACAAACTTGGTTCTCTTTAGCTAAAACATCAGTCTAAACTTGGCAGGATTCAGTTTTAAAAATTGCCATTTAAAGTCAAAGAACACAAGGTAATTTGCAAGTGACAAAAATAAACAATATCAACAGCATGTAGGACAAAAATTTAACAAAATATTGACTAAAATAAGTTTTCTTGGAAATAAATGAGCAGAGAGTCAATTATGTTGATTAAAAAGAAAAAGTATTGAAAGATCTTAATATACTGTTGTTAATAAAACATAAACTTAAATATATAAAATTTGCGTTGTGGATGAAAAATTCCATTATATTGGGTCAGAATACCACTACAAATTTAAGAAGAATACATAGAATTTTCCATTATTAGAATGGTTAATTTTTTAATAGGGTTCAAAATCCCATGGTGGTGGGAAGTGTAATACATATTGGAGCAGTTGAACTTAACACCACAGTGGTCACAAAAGGGCCATGAAACCATTATAAGTGCATTTGTGGCAAAATATAGGATAGCTAGAAGTTGACATTTGACCACTTTCTTGTGCATTTAAAAACTGGCCATGATAGTCTAAGCAGACATAGCAGTTATGAAAGTGTTAATCATGATGCTTAGAGAGGTTGCAAGTTCACTGATCATTTGACTAAGTTCACTTAATATTTAATGGCAAGCATTTTATTATAATACTATATATTAGCCAAAAAATTCAGTTGTGATATTATATGAACTCTGAATTAGGATTTTGAATTCAGAAGTACGAATTTTATTGGCTAAATAGCAAAAATATTGTAAAGAATTGCACTATATTTTTACCAAAAATATCTAAAATAATCAGTCGCATGCAAATATTCTTTCTCACAAAGATTTATAATGCATAATTTTATTATATATTATTATATACCAAATTTCAATTATGGACAGCCGTAACAGTTGTAATATAATTTAAACTTTGAATTGGCATGCTTAAAATTATCTTTAAAATTTAGAGGTACAATTTTGATATGCTAAACAACAAAAATTTCTTTAATGGAAAGATTACTATATTTTTGCCAATAATATAAAAAATAACCAGTCAGATTTAGGATTGTGTACTTGTATCTTGAGGTCAGAAGTATAATATGGTTAACAGCAAAATTTATTTTGTCGCAAAAATTTCAATAATTGCTAGTTGCAATAAAAATGAATACCAAACTTATCATTTACTGTCAGAAGTACAAGATTTTGTTGCAAACAACAAATATTCCTTTCTCTAAAAGACTCTTACTACATATTGACTAATGACTGTGTACTTATCCTTTGAACTAAGGAGTTCAAATTTTCAGTAGTCATAAAAGAGCAGATTTCACAACCACAGGGCTATCAGAGAATGGTTATGACTAGTGATCACTGCATTCACTTTATGTGCGCTTTATCAGTCATGATTACTACCATATATGGAAAGAGGTCATGAAAGGTCAAATAGCCCTAAAACCCTTTAAATTTGTCTGGGGAAAAATCTGAGTATGGAATTAAAGGAAAATTAAGATTTGAATACAATCCCAAAGTTTCATCAAGTTTCTATATTCGGATTTTTTCCAGCAGCCAAATGAAGTTTTCTTACCTTAAACAATAGAATTCAACATTTTTGCAAAATATGATAATTCTTTTGAAAAATTGTAAAATAAATTTAACCGATTGTTAGAATATGTCTTAAAATTAAGATTGGAAGGTTCTAAATTTTTAATTTCATAATTTTATGCATTTTTATAAACTTTCCCTTTTCGGTAATGTTCTTGACTGTTTATGTTACGTTATACAGGTCTTGGATGTACCATGGTATATAGGCCAAAATTTAAAACTTTAGGGTTGGGGTTCCAAATTTCTTGATATAGTCCATTTGGTAGATATAGAATAAGGGACAATTGTGAATTAAAATTCAGAATCTTCCTTAATTTCATAAAGATGTGCATATAGTATTTGTATTTATTGTCATGTAGAATGTATAGCACTTGAGCGCTGTAAGGACTCTTGACACTAGTAAGATTTAGATTTCTCTAGATTCATGCAAATTTATATGATATCGATGTCTGTTCAGCAAAGGAAAGAAGGAACAGGCAAAATGTCATGTCCTATTTAATTGCAAGGGACAAAAAAGCTTCATAAACTTTGTATTAGGTAAAGTTAATGAGTCAAGAGATTTTTTATACAAGCTGCAGAAGTTTACTATACTAAGTATTGTCCACATTTATTAAGATGTATTTCTTTTGTTTTTCAGGGTGGGACTGACATGGACAAAAAGTACTTTCACCACAAGTGGGAAAGCCTTAGTGAGGAGAAACAAAACAAATGGAAAAGAAAGGCAGAGAAGCAAACTGCTGCATCGAACTCTCAGGGAGAGGTAAAGGAAGTATAACCTTGGTGCACAGGCCAATCTCATGCATTGTATCGTCTGCTTCTAGCAAGGTGACATATTTGGATCTCTCTGTTGTCATATCTGTGTTCTTGTCAGTGTTGACATCACACTTTTAAATCCACTACTGAACAGATTTAAACCAAACTTTCACATATTTTTCTATGACTTGTAATGCTGCACTTCCTATTTTATTTTCCAGAAAATTTATACCAGTATTTTACATTTTGCAGTAATTTTTACATGTAAAATACAAAAAAGGTGGCTACCATTAATTTCTAATCTGCTACTCCTCCTTAACCACTCAATGGAAATAAAACAATCTTTCAAAGATTATAAAACAAAACAATAAATACAGTATTGCACCTCCTATTTTATTACCCAGGAATTAAATGCTGTAAATTTTTTTGTGCAATTTTGACTTGCAATATGCTGAAAAGGGGAGGGGGGAATCAATTGCTTTATTTTCTAAATTGATGAAAATACATTATTCAATTTAAAGCAGTTTGAATTATGTTGTATATTAATACCAAATAATGAAAAATTCATGTCTCCTTCTAAAAGGCAAACCTATTAAACAGTTATGAATGGTTAGAAAAATATTTGTTTAAATCACCCTTAAACAGCTAAACATTTCACGTACATTTGTCATATACATGTACATATAAGCCCAGTCTTTAATGATCCACTTATTAAATTTCCAATCCAGTTTTTATGAAATATCCCTTATTAGTATATGGTCGTCAGAAAAATAAACTGGGTAAATCTGATTTATCAAGAGGAAACTATTTCCACTGTCCCAAAAATTCAGAGACTGAGTCATTCTCAAGTTATTTTGTGAACATTATTATTCTTTTTTTTGACAGACATTTGATCCCAGGCAATCCAAATGGAAAAAGCCTTTAAAGACGTAAGTACAAATAGGAATGATTTTATTTTATCTTGCAATTCAGCATTTTATTACACTAATATGAGTGTATTAATATAACAAAGTGGTATTTGTATAGTAGCATGATATAATCTCCTGTTAACACAACACATTATGAGCCATCATAAATACTCAACCAGCAGACTAATGTCTTCAAATGCGTCTGTGTTCAAAAAAAATGCCGAAGTGTTGAAATGTTCAACAACTTAAGAATTAAAATCATCCATTTATTTACCTTTTAAGAATTGCAGGATAAAAACTTTACATGTACATTGCCAAAAAATATAAAATTCATTTGTACTCGATGCCAAACGGGAAAAAAACTCTGGGCGAAGTCTCACAACATTTCAACTGTTTCTATTTAGCTCGCACAAATGAATTTTATATTTTCTGACAATGTACATGTATAGTTTATAATATTTGTGGCTCAGGTCAGAAGATTAGTTTGACGTAATAACTAAAAATCTAAAGGAGAGTTGCAATCATTTTTATTTTTAACAAAACACCTCCAAAAATTTATTATTTTTATAGAAAATGTTACATTCCCATTGAAATATCTGATATACCCTGCAGTTTTGTTGAAATGTCAAAAAGTATATAAGAATAATAAATTAATAAAAGGCGGTTATTAAACAACATTTTCACAACCACTCATTATTGTGTCACAAAATCTGAAAAGTTTGACCAAATATTGGGCTTAAGATACCTACTGCTTTCATGAACCTTATGTTTGCAATGGAATATGATATTTATTTACAAGGATGAATAGTAATACAAATGTATTCATAATATTCTGACCATACTACACACAGTTTAATTTGAAATTCAGATTTTGCAAGAAATATTTTCCTTCACAAGTAGTACAAATGCAAAAAAACACAATGACAATATGACTTAAATCATTTACACACAGTTTAATCTGTTAATGAAGTATTTGACTTTTGAAATTTCCACATTTATTTGAGGTCTTTGATGGCTGCATAAGATATAGGGACAATGCTAACAAGGAAAGAAGGAACTGATTTTGAACAACCTTAAATTTTGCTAAAAAGAAACATGTCAAATGAAAGGAGTAGGTTTGGTAAGGACAATTTTCGGCCTCAAAATAAAGTTTAGTATAAAATTGAAGCTTTACATTTTCTGCAAACTAAAATGTCATATCTTTCAGACTTAATTTATTTTTAAGAAAAAAATGTAAGATTTCGTGATTTTAACCTGCGTCACCAATGGCGGAAGCAGGTCTGGAGTCGGGTCACTCCGTCCGTCTGTCTGTCCATCTGTCTGACCGTCTGTCTGTCCGTCTGTCCGTCCGTCCTTCCCAATAAGCTTGTCATCGTAATTCTCTGAAACCACTCATCCGATTTTCATGAAACTTGGTATGTGGATAGGACATAATATGTAGTTTTGCATATTTCCAGGAAATTTTGATCCCCCCATTTTCGTGGGGTTTATGGCTCTTGAAACTTAGAAAATACTCATAAATGACCTTGTCATCGCAACTCCTCTGAAACTACTTATCCGTTATTCATGAAACTTGGTATGTGGATAGGACATCATATGTAGTTTTGCATATCGCCAGGAAATTTTGATCCCACCATTTTTGTGGGAGTCATGGCCCTTGAAACTGAGAAAATACTCATAAATGACCTTGTCAGCGCAACTCCTCTAAAACTACTTATCCGATTTTCATGAAACTTGGTATGCGGATAGGACATCCTATGTAGTTTTGCATATCGCCAGGAAATTTTGATCCCTGATTTTTATGGGAGTTATGCCCCTTGGAACTTAGAAGTTACTCGTAAACGACCTTATCATCGCATCTCCTCTGAAACTACCCAACAAATTCAATGAAACTTCGTAGACGCCTTAGTAGTAAGAATATCATATGTAGATGTGCATTTTAGCAAGAAATATTGATCATCTAAATTTTACGGAAGTGATGCGAGCGACGCAGGTCCAGACATCATTAGGTCTCACTTGTTATATGAACATCTTGGTTTTTCGCATGGTATTGAAAATTTATACTTAGTATTTTAGTCAGTGTAATTAAATGCTCGTCACAAGTAGTGGGCTTTCATCCTTGTTGTAGACCATGTGGAAACCTCTATGTATTAATTTTAGTAATCTGCATGGTACCTGTATGATGTTGCGCGGTCTTCTTGACATTTACGCCAATTTGTACTATTCATATTGATTTACTGATTGCAGGGAAAGATCACTATTTCTATCCATATTGACCTATCACCGTAATACCGTACAGCGGGTTATTTTCGCGGGTGTAAAATTTTGCAATTTCGAGGTGATAAGGTATAGCAAAAATTTAGCGGTTCTGATTTTAGCGGATTGCAAAATAAAGATAAAAAAATGTACCTGCTTACTGATAGTGATAATGTAATAAGAGTTCCGATCATGATTCATGTTTGTTGACGAGTTCATTTTTTTGTTGGGTCTTCAACAATATTCGGTTCTAATTATTTTTCAAAATACAAATAATAAAAACAGCTTTATTTATATCAATAGGGCATACCCACATATGACAATCTACACTTTATAACACTAATTGTGAAGCAGTTTTTGTATGACTGGTTGATTTGTAATCACTTAATATGTTGAACTCTATGGTTTCAGTTAAATGTTTACAAAACTGATTACCCTGAACAGTAGCGAACCCTGGTGACTTAATATCATATGGGTATGTTCTATTACATGCAGATGCCACTCAGTTCACAAACAATTTAAATAAAATAACCCGCTATACGGTATCCTTCATGGGGTAAAACTGAAAGCAAAGGAAGAATAGCATTTAATTCCGATTAAACCATTGTTGTGACGTCAGCCTATTCATAAAAGTGCGGATTCTTTTTCATAAATCTATGCCGAGGAAAGCCTCCGGACAAGTTATAATCCTATAAGCGTAACAACTTTTTAGTAAATTAGTGAACATAATTTGTACCGTCAAGCGATTTTCAGTAGGTATGATTTAACTCCAAAATAGAGACAAGCAGGCGCGGATCTCGACGCCCGATGCTTATTTGAACGCCAAATTGAAATCCCACTGTTTATAGTTCTTTTTTGTTTTAGAGGCGCACCACGTACGCCCCTCTGAATCCGCGCCCGACAATTAACTGTGCTGCACGTCTTCAGATGTCTATCAATAAGAAACATTTCATAGTATGGAAATCAACTGTGATATTAAAACATTAATATCAAAACCCCAGTTCTATGCCCTACATTACAGGCTTTCGGGGCCAGTTTTCCGTTTTCAAAGAAAAAAATATGGGGTCAGGAGGTTTTTCAAATAAATATTCAACTATTCCAAAAAGGTCATATAATTATTCATGCACAAATCAGTTCGAAAAAAACATTCAGACCCATTTCTTTTGATTAATAGTGTAGTAAAATTAAAATATTTATATTGAAACCTCAGTCGTATGCCATATACTACAGGCTTTCGGGGCCAGTTTCTTGTTAGATTAAATATGGGATCAGGAGGTTTTTCAAATAAATATTCAGTCATTACAAAAAAGTGATATAATTATTCATGCACAAATCAATTTGAAAATAACTATTCAGACTATTTTCTTGTGATGTGTAGTAAAAATGTAAGAAAGTTTTATGTGAAAAATAACGCTGCTTCTTGACAACTGAAAATCCCCCCACGGGATAATTCAAATGGTAGTCTCCTTAGTGTTCCAGATCGTATAATTATATACTTATTATCTAGACAAGCCGTATTGGGGTATTTTATAACCATTAAGGTTTTAGTCGGGGCGATTCAGAGCTCGTCACAATGAGCAGGATTTACCCTTGTTGACGGCCTTATTTTTAAATTTTATATCTGCTTAGTACATGTAGGATGCGGCGTGGTCTTTATGACATATTCGCCTCTTAGTATATGATCAAAAGACGGTAGAAATGAGAATGTATAAATCAGGAACAGTGTAATAATAAGTTCTATACTAAATACTTGAAAGAAAAATAAAATGAGTGTTAAGTTTAAAAAATACAAGGAACGCAGAATTGAAAATACAAATTCTATCCATAGAACGCACTAACGAGATCTTTTTGTTCAAGTCTGACGCTTTTTCATATCATGAATTTTTGGTTATTATTCATAAATCCATCAAAACTGGGTTCAGTGTTTTTTTTTATTTATTTTTTTTTTGTTGTTGTTAAAAGTTTGAAGTGATAGTCAAAACCATGGACATACGGTCCGATTATAGGTATTCGCATGCGGTCTTAAACAGCTTTATCAGATCGACTCTTCCTTAGCATGACTTAAATAAAAAAATAAATATATAACAATCCATACTATCTTCTTTTACTATTTAAGAGAAATGTCGCCAGATGAAAAGGGAAAACTTTCGTACTCTACACAAAACGCGCTGGTGACCTGTTGCAACGAACTGCCCGACATAACACACATTTCCGACCCTTTTCGTATTTCTTGTTCGTTGAGATTTCTTTTCCTTAATATGACAGATTGTGACCCACAAAACAGTTTAAATTTTCTTAAGAAATTTTATACGTTAAAAATTATAATAGTTTGCATTCTTTAAAATCGGATAATTAGAAAATAATCTGTATTGAAATGAAAATTACAAATAATTTATACCAGAAAATGCATTTTCAAATTCATTCATTCATTCATTCATTCAATACTTTAATTTCTCTAAGATAGAGATTACAATGAATATTCATATTAATGCAAACAAATACAATACAAGGTTATTTCAATCAAAAATACAATAAATAAATACATTAAAAGGCAAAATATTTAGATTATGTCTCTATATAGTCATCGATTTATGAGTGTGTATGACATCAAGAGACAGTTGCTGATGATGTTAAGAATCAGCTCGCCTATTAGTCAATTCTGTGTTAAATGCTGCGCCGGCTTTCACAATATGTATGTATGAAAGTTCACGGAAGGAAAGTTAGTCTACCTCACTAAGTCTAGTATGAGGAGGTTGTCCAATCATTACATTGAACAAACTGTTTGTATCATAATCGCTGAGTTCTACATTAAGAATCCATGGGAAAGGTCAAAGTAGATGTCTCTGAGGTTAAAAGTGACAACTAGTACACGCATGTACAAATACATCAACCATAATACAGCCGCATAACTCATAAGATTGTTCAATTTCTTTAGGGGTTGTCGCGAATAACTTTGCGATAAACATTGCAGTTTTTATATCAGAGTTGGAATAAGGAAAAGCCCATATTTTGGCAACGGATATGTCACCGTGAATGTCTCTAAATCTCGTAAAATCAGAGTTGAAGCTCGGCCTATTTTACAAATCACTATCGTGTTTAAGATGGACAGACCTTTTAACAATATGTTTCCATTGAAGTTTTGTGGGAAAATGTCCAGATCTTACGTATTCACTAAGAAATCCAGTCAAGTGATATTTTGTCAGAATGTTCGTGATATCCTTTATAAAACCAATACTGCTATTAGGATTTGCAAAGTATGTAAACAGTCTCTGTAAGAATATTCTTTTTGGGAGATGGTGTTGTTCCATAGAGCAAATTTTGGCGAAAAAGAACAGTTTTCGTTTCTCTACTTCACACATAATATTGCGAATTCTAACCATTCTTTCGCAAAATGTCCGCACGAGGTAAAGTCGGGTTTTACGATACTAGATATTTTTCTTTTACATAACAAGTAGAATAAGCATACATACATAAATTACGGGTCTTCGTCTTTTAAACAGTAATTGACTTCTTGATTGCCAAACATGCAAATGATTAAAATGTGAAAAGTATGCATTTATAAAGTTTTGTTTTAAATGTCTTCCTTTATTCCTGAAAAGTGCTCCCATGAGTTCGTGTTTAAAACAAACTCAAAATAATTAAGGATATTGTAATATTGATTTGTAGGCGTCCCAACAATGGTCTAAGTACGAGATACATCTTTCCGATATATCTGAAGTGAAAGCACAAATTAAGTTCGACAGACCGGCAGGACTTGTGATGGAGAGAGAATAAATAGTTTCTCCTGGCACGAAGAAGTAGCGTCACCGGAAAATATACCCTATTCGTGCACTTAAAAAATGAGTCCATAATTCAGCGGAATTTTTGGGGTTTTAAGAAATTAATTGAGACTTCACTGTTAGTTCAAGTCTACCTCCGTGTTGCTGTTTGTTGACAGGAAACACATTTGAAGAAAAATGACAAAGTAAATCTAAAACAAAAACTCTATTCCACCTTTGTCTGTTAGGATGAAAGGTTTGTCCTAGCCTCTTCAATGATATGAAGAAGAATAATATTCATAGTAAAATACATTTGCAAACTAAACTGCAGTTGCAGTCCGCATTTCCCGTGACAAAACTTTATAGGTCGAACATTATGTTGAACCAAACCATACAGTGACGTCGAATTATATTAGCTCCCTTTTCATTTGGAGAGCCGCTTACAGCACAACAAAGAAAAAATCGGCGAAGATGTGCTTAATCTACAAGACTTGTGTATGTTTTCAATGATGGGTTAGACAAATATCTACACCCACTGTGACCCAGGAAATGGTTCCTATTCAGATATTGAGTTACCTTTATGCGATCTTTCACTTTTCTTGACTTTTAAGCAAGTCCATGATGATTTATTGGTAGCGATCATTTTCTAGTAATGCTTGAAAATTTGTTTCCGTCTGGATCGGGTCATCTGAAAAGTTGGATTTTTAAGACCGTATGTAAGATGTGGATCGCATTTTTCTAGTAAATATTCAATATTATTTTTGAAATATGTTCTTAAATAAGGGCAATCTAAGGGGCTTTGCAGGTAAATAATTATGAGCTGCATGATACGAAGCCAAGCAATGGCCAACATAATTCATGTAATTTTACACTCTGTAGAATCCGTAGGAATTAGGTTTTTCTAACTTGTACAACATTGGCCAAACCAGGACGACTATTACCGCAGCTATTTTAGGAACAATCCATTTGAAAATCGGCCTTAAATACATTGCAGTTTTCATTATCGTCATATTCAGTTATTTGCTTTTTGTTCAACGATTGTAGTTTACACTTTAAAACTATAAATCGTTGAATATACCTTCCACTAGCGATATTTGTTAATCGATAAAAAGAATAGGTCACACGAAGGACACTTGATGTTACACCTTAACAAATAATCTAAAAGCACAATGTATACACTATATAGGCCAGTTCCCCCATCTTCACAGCCTAAAATTAAATTTGAAGAAATATTTTCGACTATTAATTGCTGCAAAAAAATAAAATCTTAAAAAAAACCATACCCACACCTTGACTAAATTAAAATGTCGTTCCCTTATAACGATAAATAATTGTCTATAGTCTCTTTTGTCAAAAATTTTATACCATCCGTTATCACTTAGATTTAGGTTTTAAAAATTTACCAATCGAAAATCTCACAAGTCTAAATTTTACAGAAAACTTGAAAGATACTATTATAAACTGAGGTGTAAAATTTATACATGGAAAGGCTGTCAAAATAATATGCTTCTATTAACAAGTTAAAAGATTGATATTATGTATATATAAATGCGAGCTAAGTATTGAGCTCCACAACAAACATACATTTTCTTACACATGTTGTAGTTTTGAATTCTTCAATGCTTTTAATCTGCAAACTGATTGAATAATTTGCCGAAAAAACCTGGGTTTGTCATGTTAGTTATGAAAGTAAGGAAGAAAAACAAAATTAATGATATCGTTAATCATGATAAATTTGTACACACAATTACATTCATATTTTCCATTTCACTTGAGCATTCATCTTAATATTTATATACTGATATTCCTTAGTGACACAGTTGGCATCATATTAAATTCATAAAATCAATATTAAAACACATTTATTCTACTTGATTCATCTTTGAAAAAAAATATCCTTTCTTTTGGTATGTTTGATCTTTGTTTTTAGTTATATCATTTCATATTCATCATTAAGATGTGAACAACAACACAACATGAAGATCTTTGTGGCAGAAATTGCATTCAAATCAAATATATTCCATATCCATTTCATTGCGTGGGAAGCTGAACAGAAGAAAGTGGTAGTAGTGAGTTTTGAACGGTTTGTAGCAAGTACAGGTAAACAGTGAGCATACGAAATGAAACTTGCACCCATGTCCACTTTATACATAAGATATTTTTTGTTTCGTATTTAATTAAGTTCTTTGCAACAATACAAATCTACCTGTGCGATTTTTTCCTTTAAAAACTCCTAAAGCAGATTATACGGACAAAGAATCCGGAGATACCAGAGGTGTTAGAAAAAAAGTGACAAAATAGACAATAACCGGTAGAAGACCACCTAGCATACATTCCCATCAAGTAAAATTATACAAAATATTTCAATTGGACTAGCACTTTCTGACAGTTTCAGCCAACCAACATACAATATTGTTCCAATGTCAAGTTATATGGGGTAGTATCGGTCACTGTAAATGTCTGACCGTAAGCGATTCCCGTATTTATCAAGTTCATAAAATTTCGGTTTGCTAAGTGCTTTCTCAAAGAAGGCTAAAAGTTTCAGTCAATCAAAACACAGTATCAGCTATGGTATGAAAATGAAAAGATAATGGGTAAATGTCAGAGAGACTGCACTCCAATCACGAGAAAAACAGAGTAATTTACAAATCTAGAGGTCTTCACAAAGCCTCCAACAAGGTTGGAATACAACTCCTTGTGAAAATCTCTAAACCGCCACAAATAAAAAAATCGTGTATTGCTCTTGCCTGAATATTATCAAATTATTGTAGCCATATTTAAATTCCGATCGGTAAACAATTCACAAGTTTGGTTCTAATCGGTTTATCTGTTTCGGATGAGAGGGTAAAACATTAACAAGTTGCTTTCTTTAAAAAAAGAAAAGCAATACGTGAACCGTAGATGTGGTTAGGTAAATATTTGCTATGAAGATCCTATCAAGTCATTTTTTGTGTTGGTTTGTTTTTTTTTTTTTTGTGATCACTCATCTGGTGTCTAAATGTAAGAAATATAAATCTACAAGTCA
>JAULBM010302037.1:0-14728 GCA_032357055.1 Geukensia granosissima
AGTACATGTCAGTCTGCCACATGTCTTTTGTCCTTGACCTCATTTTCACGGTCCATTGACAAGGGTCAAGTTTTCATGCTTAGGTCTATTTCTCATTTACTAGAAGTAGTAGGTCAACAATATTTGGTGTGCTTATTGATTATTAGAAGTACATGTCAGTCTGCTACATGTCTTTTGTCCTAGACCTCAATTTCACGGTCCATTGATTAGGGTCAAGTTTCATGCTTAGGTCTATTTCTCATTTACTTTTAGTGGTAGATCAACAATATTTGGTGTGCTTATTGATTATTAGGAGTACATGTCAGTCTACTAATATCTAATGTCAGTGACCTCATTTTCACGGTCTATTGACTAGGGTTAAGTTTCTATGCTTAGGTCTGATTCTCTGTAACTGTAATTGGTAGGTCAACAGTACTGGATCTGTTTATTGGTTGTTAGGAGTACATGACAGTCTGTCATTTATCTTATGTCCTTGACCTCATTTTCATGGTTCATGGACTTTTGTCAAATTTCATAACTGATCAACTATAAATCACCTTCTTGATCATGTTGTCAGTCTCTGTCAGTTTCTGACTATTGTTTTGTTTCATTAAAATGGCTAGGTTGTATTACTTGCTGAATATTTAGATTAGAAAATTATTGTGTCCAGAATTTTATAGGGTCAAAGCTGCATATACAAGCGAGACATTTTTGTATCCACACTTGTTTTGGTTTTTTTTTATATTTTGTTAGTTGTAATTGGTAAACTGTCTTGCAACTCATTTATTAAACAATATTATTATGAGTAAGATTTGAATTTGGTCATATTTACTAGCTAGTTTGCCTGCGTATTCACTAGCACAGTTTTGACAATGATTGAATGTCACAAATTTTATCAAAACAAATAACGAGTGAAACGATAAAAAACAAAATCACAAATGTAAATAATTCTATAGTACCTTTACTTAGGCGTATTCATTTTTTCTTAGATGAACTGGAACTGAGAATCAGACCTGGAACACTATCTCTTATTGTAGCAGTTCTTTCCTTCCACCACAAACATTTTCCAGGTTGGATATAATCTCCTAGAATATAATTTCCAATACTAATTTCCACTAGGGATTTCACGTCGACTAAATAAGAACCACTATAGTATACCAAGCGAAATTTGCCACAACAAAAGTGAATCTGAAGCTGTAATTAAAAATTCATTATAACTTGAAATAAAGAATATAGTTGAATTATATTCCAGCTATAACAATGAAGCCCCAAATTTATCTATGATAACATGCAATTTTGGGACAGATTTTTTCAATGTCACAAATTTAACATAGAGGGGTAATGGGAAATTTTTTAATGCTGAAGAAATCTGAAAGTTTAACTGCAGGATGAGTTGCGGCAAAAAATTAGAAATCCAATGATATATAACATGACATTCTTTATAGCTGTACTTTCGATATATTTTGACTTGAGTCGTGGCAAATTTCGTTTGGTGTACTTTTTTTTAATAAAGATGCAACTCCAAAGAAACCTAAACTCGGAGACAAAGTCTTAATGTTAGCGTGGATCAGTTGAATCTATTCGGTATTGAAGCTCTATGTTAGATCTTTTAGGTATTTCATTCAAGATATTTGTAGTACCGTAAAGCAAATGTAATGTTGTTCGTTTTAAATTATGAGTTGACAGTAAAAAAATGTTATAGGTTAAAGCTAGATGTTGAAGTTAAAAAAAATTCGGCAGGGTCAGACGAAAATCGTTTAGTCGGATGACTAAAAAAACCATAACCAAAAGATCATTAATGAAAGGCAATCAATATTACACAAATCGCAACTCGTAAACTGTGATTAAATGCTCCGGAAGGGTACGCACCCCCTGTTCTTCTAGTTGCACGCGTCTGTATTACTTGGTAGTCATAGCCAATTGTTGTCATTATCGGTGACAGGCGCATTGAAACGGAAGTTATGCTAGACAGCGGGAGGGTATCAAAAGTAATTTCGTAACGGTCGGTAAAATCATGATGGTGACAGAAAAAAATCCTAAGTGAGGACTTAAAATAATTCTTTTTGAAAACCTTGAATGAGTACATTTTATGTGGACAACAGCCCGTTTTCATTAAAACTAAGTGATGTTAAGAACTTCATATGAAGATGCAGTTGAGTTTTGCATCACAGGAAAAGAAAGTGTTCTATGGGTAAAAATTAATCTCTCCTGTTAAGATTTCCTTGAACTAGTTTTTATCGTTTTTATGTCAAGATATTAGAAGCCTTTCTGTTTCTATAGTTACCTTCTTTTGGGATGCATCAAACGTAAAAGATATGCTGTCAATAAAAATTAGACATGTTTCAGTTGTAATTTAAAAGAATTAAAGTTGTTTATAACAAAATAGATTTGACTTTTTGTTAAACCAGATATATGAAAATGTAGCTGCGGTGTTAACCTTGTCTAACAAAAGAAACAGCTTCATTTAAGGAAGGGAGAGTAGTATATACAAATTTTTAAATGCTGTTGGAGGGCGAGACTGACTTCGATTTGATCTTAATTTTACGGATTATGGGATTTCTTATTAAATACACATTTGATTCACGCAACCTATAAGGTAGCCTTGCCACCATCAATGATGAAAAAAAAAGTTGTTATTGCATGAAAAGAGGTAAGTGGGTCAATTGCCAAACACTGCAATGTACACTCATGTACTAACGAATTCAGGAAACATAACCTGAAAAGTAAAACCGATAACGTGAAAAATACGTGCTGGCATTCCTGGTTGTTGAAATTACTCACAGCCCCGTCATTTGATATCTGAATAAAAAAAACATAATCAAAAAATGATAGACAGGCGGTATCCAGAGATTTGATTTATCAAATTATCTTTTTTTTTGCTGTGGCAACTTATATGATTGTCGTACAGTGTGATAAATTTTAAGTGCTAATTTTAGAATAATTGTCAGATGATAGGCTACATTGTAGTATTAACGTTAATCTTAGTTGTCAGCCCGTAATTCGATCTTTGCGTGACTGTTTTAATACGTTAAGAGTCGAATGGACACTTAGATAAAGACAACAGCAATCCAGTTGCCCTTTACTGGGGCTATATTGATATAATTATTATACATAAACTTAAATACGGTCTAAGAGTTTTTGAAGAAGACACGAAATCTTAGGTCCAGATACACTGGAAAATCGACTTGACAGATAAGTTGGTATTTCTTATCTATTTTAGTCAATTATTTCAAAATTCTTAACATTATTTGTCCCTCCAGGTTGTGAACGCATGCGTTCTTAAAATCAAAACAAACTGTTTCCAAGCTTTTTTGAACTATCTGATTGTTAGTGTAAAAATTAGTTTTTATGTCCATCTATAAAAGTCAATTATTTCAAAATCCTTATCATTTTATCGCTTATTAGTCCGTGCAGGTTGTGAACGCAGGCGTTTTTTATCGAAACTTTTTAACAATTTAATTGTTAGTGTAAGAATGAGTTGTTATTTCTTGGACTTATAAATTTGTCTTCCTTTCAACAAGTTGTAGTTTTAAGATTAGTACATGTCATTTGTTGTGGTTTGCCTTTATTTTCTCCCCCTTTATCTCCACATTAACTGAGTAACAAGACGGACGCCACTAGTGGTGCAGGAGTTGCTTGTGCTGCTTGTTGCTTGGCACCCGAACTCACCCTTTTTCTTGGGTTCGTGTTTTCGTAGTTTTCGTTGTAGTGTTGTGCATGTACTATTTATCTTTCGTTTTAGTTTGTTGGCAATGATCTTGTCTTTTTTCTGACTTAACGTTTTCTGTCTATCCCTTTGGCATCTTCGAATTCATTTTACATTAAATAAAGAAAAAAAAACATATATATATAGTTGCACAATTTATTTCAAAATGTAAATTCGTGCATATGATCAAGATAAAATTTTAAAATTTGCTTCAACTGTTTTAAATCAGAAGGCACCTTTTCATTAAGAATGTTTTTAAGATATTTAAATTGCTATTTGCTTCATCTTCGCTTTACACGCATCATTTAGGAGTAAGAGCAAAGACTGTTCGGCCCAGAGTCAGAATAATGTGTCTGTGTGAAGTGGCATGTCTTCCTACGAACTTTGCTTTCGTGACCAGATTTTATTTTCCGCTAGGCATGTCGTTCAATGTGGGGTTCATTCATCACTACTCCTTAATTTGCTCCGTTCCTGAATATGCATAAATTATTTGGTGCACGACGTTGAGCAACATTCCATCAATCAATCATTATTTAAGTGTAATTACTTCACCGTTTTTTGAATACTTTTAATTTATATGCTTGACCTCGCGTGAGGATGTTTTGAGGTCAAGGGTAAGATCAAACAAGCTGGAATCAATAATAAATGAACAAGCAATTGCCACTATAACTTTACGAAGCAGGAGCTTTTTACCCTTCTGGGACATATCAACTTGTTTTTCGTTTCCAAAGTGTTTGACGCTTAATCATCAGTTCTCTGCAAACAATTTGTGTGAGTTTTCGTTTCTTTGAAACATGGCCAATTTTTTTCACTGACTTTAGGATTTTCTTCTTTCTCTTTAATATAATAAATTTTATGATTTTTTAATCTTCGAAAAATTCAATTGAATTTTATACAAAAGGCCATACACAGGGGTAAAAAAAATCTATAATATGATATTAATATTTTAAATAAATTTTGTTCTCTGTTTAAACCAAAATCAGTTCTTATCAAAGCAAAATTAAATTAAAGAAAGATTTTTTATGTTTAGTGACATAGAGCTTTTCACAAGTACTGGTATTCCACCCTTGTTGAAGGTCTTGTGAAGAACTCTAGATTTGTAAAAATTTTTTTTGTGATGTTAGTGCGGTCTCTCTGATCTTTTAATTTCCATGAATACACTAAATATGCAAAATCATGTGTGAACATTAATGTTCCGACAAGGAAAGCATGTCAGATGAATATTACTTTCTGCATAGTATAAATTAAAAATAGATAAAAGGGGGATATATGGTGTAAATATTCATGACACAAAAATTTCTTATGTACAAGTAAGCCCAAGCAAAGGAACAGCGCTTTGATTTAAAAAGCCAAAAAACAAACAGCAGAAAAACAAAATCATTTTAAGGATATTCACTGCTAATGTTGAGCCATTCTTTTCAGATTTTCGAAATCATCTGTTTTTATCCATTATTATTTATATTTTTGCCTAATGACCTCAACTTTTTTTCATAATTTTACATCTTTAAATGGGTAGGTTTTATGAATCCTTGTTATTTCGTTATGGATTGTAAAAGACGTTCTGAGATGAAACATAATTAAAAATATAAAAAAAATAAAACATTTACCGCCAACTTTCAAATCGTTTTTACTCAAATCGGGCGGTTTGGCCAAAAAATATTCTCCCTATTTTATTCCAATATAAAATGTATTTAAACTGTCGCTGCCTTACGAAAATCTTGTTTTTTTAAAACAAGAGTGAAGAACATCCCTAAGGTCATTCAGCCAGTGTATTGAAACCTTGATTTACGCATATAAAACGATTTGTTCAATGTAAAGTTTCTGCATTTTATTATATTTTAACTCATCCAAGGAATCGTAGGTTTGCATTATATTATAAAAAAAACTAAGTCCATAAATCGTGTTTTGCTTGAATGGTAACAATGAATGACATTCACTTAAGAATTCTTTTTTGTGTTGCCACTGCCGTATCAGCTAAATCATTTTGTAATGTCAGACTTGTTGGGAAAATCTATCAGATAACAACACCAGAATTTCAATTATCTATTTGGTTCTCACATTCCCTCGATATTTTACGGATAAAAAAAACTTTAAAAAAAAAAAGCTTAAAATTGCCTTCTTTTAAAGAAAACGCAGATTTGGCTTTTAAGTGACGTCATTATTGTATCAATTATGGCGTCATGGGTTCTGAAATTGTCATTTTTTCATTCAGTTAGATCTCAACTATTATGCAAACATGAAAGAAACTCAGTTAAAACTCAGTTATATCTCCAAAATCGTTAAAATTTTAGGCCATTTCAGCCCCTTATCGCACCTTGTCTTTTCCCTGAAAAGCGACATCACAGAAGAAAAATCATATAGTGCAGTGGCGACACCAAACGGCTGAAAAAGATGGGTGTCATTCATTAATAATGTTACACCGCTTCTTTCATTTTACTCGATATATATTAAATATAATGCCAAAGCACGGGGTGTAACCTCTAGGGCGAAATTTGTATAGGAGCGGATAAAAAAAGTAATTTTTTACCCAGGAGGCTATAAACAAACCGCTTGAAATCTGTATGAGGTAAGAATGTTTAGTGTTATTTCGCCTTTCTTCGATGTGTTATTGTATAAAAATATGTCTTTTCAAAGGCCAATAGAATAGACTTTCTTCGGATACAACTGCCTTTTAATGTCGGATAGCGGTTTTCTTAAAAGATCGTGAACAACATGCACATATAGGCCTTATTTTCTATCCACGTAACCTAAATATACTTCAGTACTTGAAACGAGACAGTTTTGTCTTGCAAACTAATGCGCAGAGCAACAATTAGGATCAGAAACCTACACTAATCATTAAATTATTGAGGAAATATGCTTCAAAATCCAAAACAACAGAAATAAGACGGACTCATTCGGAGACTACTAGAATAAGACGAAAAAATTCGCAGTGGGTGTGTTTGAATTCGTATTAGAAAATACTAGAAATTTTCTCTTAAGAGTAACGTGACAATTTGTGACCTATTATAATAAACTTTTAAACTGTTGCATACGCCAATGGCAAGACAATGATTTTTTAATTAAGAAAAAGTAAACCACATTCGAGACAATGCAAGCATAATTTTATATAATTTTTGACAACAGTCCAAATACACAATTAAGACAATTAAAAGTGAAAGATGGTCGTAGCTAGGTACGTTGTATATTTTCGTGACATGAAGCTGACATAAAAATTTACGTTTTACGTTATGTTTCATATATATAAAAAAATTGGCAGAATCAAACCGCTTTTTCAAGAACTTAAGTTTTGACGACAAACAGATATTGTACATTTATTATGAATAGGTAAGCATTTAGAAGATCATTATTTGTGTTACTAATCAAAAGTTCCAATTTGAGACCAGTTTCGGCATATCGACCTAGTTTTAAGTTATCACGATGAAGGAGATGGGTTTTCTTACTGACTTTTATTAATGGTCACTGTGAATAACCTTGGACTTAAAAAATCAATATTTGTTTTTTTCTACAACCAAGTGCTATAATCAATTTTTTTTTAGTTTTAGTCAGATTTTTTATCCGTTAACAAGAAATTGACGGCTGTTTATCTTCGTCAAAACAATAGCAAAGGTCTACTCGTTGCAGCTTGACTAAATTGAAATCATGTGACCCCGTTTACAAGTATTCATGTTTAGGCGGACAGGAAATACATTTATCCTTTAACCTTCCATTTTTCCCTCTCCTTTAAAATTAGAGAACCCTTGACAAAGTTATAGGATCTTTGATTGCAAAATATCGGTTCAGCTCCAATCATAATCGAGTCCTAATGACAGTGCATTTTTGGAAATTGAGTGTCCGAACGCCAAGTAATATGAAATATTTCAACCAGATGCTTCAAATAGCCTGTTTTGCTCGCCGTTTATGGTTCTTTTGCGCTGCTGGGATCGACAATTTAGCATTTTTTACAATGAAAGAGCATTATTCCATCTTGTATACATGTTTATATTTATGTATATTCATTTACATTTATCGATTCAATGACGATCATATCTCCTATGATGTTGTCTTATTTTCTATGTTCTCCTCGGATTTTATACTTATTGTTGATAATTTCGTATGATCTACAGTTATTGGTAAGTACATTTATTGTATAATCAATGTGTATACAAGGAAAAAATAAGAAAAATCTGGTTGCAACTGATGTATTTGAACAACAATCGTATTTGTCATCTCCATTTCTTGTCGGTTACCAAAAAAGGGGGAGGTAAATCACGGTATACGTTAGCAAACAAAACACGAACTTTTCTCGAACCGTGCGATTTCTTCCGTTGGTGATAGTGGTTACCAGTTAGCTGATGGATATTGAATAGGCTATCTCCAAATTTTGTATTCGAATGATTTATTTGAAATAATCAGTCCTTTCTAGTAAAATTTTAACCCGCTTCTAGGAAAATCGTCATTATTTATACGTTTCGAAGAATTTTCGACCTAGAGATTATACCCCGTGCATATACATGGACACAAACTGCGCTCCTCTCATTCAAGGTTTACTTTTTACTCTAATGTGAAGCACAGTTTTTGGCAGAAGACTTTTAAATAGGATTTAGTTTAATAATTCTGGATGATTTTTTAGCTTTAAATAATCCAGAGATTTAAAAAGAAATTTATCCAAAAGAACCCCCTTCCTGTTTTTCTGTGTATAATGGAATGCTTCAGATTCTAATAACGTAATAGTTATATAACCAGCAAATTATTAGGTCAAGGATTTCGTTACAATAAATTAGTTCAAACTTTCATGAAATTCTATCATAAATATAAAGATATAACAAAATACAAAATTAACCATTTTAAATAAATATGGAGAATTTCGGTATGCTTTATGTATATTTGATGGAGTAACCTCTCATCAGAATCAAGCATAGAGGTTCAATATCCATTTGAAGCAAAAGAAGCACTTCTAATCAAAACAAATCGAAGTGGGAAGCCAAATTTGACGGCAGGGACAACTAAGTGCAATAATTTCCGAGACCTTTCCGTATTTTCAGTGCTTTGGATTATAACAAATGCAGCTGTCAGATTCATCGAATACTTTTTCGAGGTCGGTATATTTAGTAGTCTTAAGTTTAATTGTTAATGTCGGCGTCAAAAGTTGAATTTTATACATTTGGGTTTTAAAGTTTATTTTTATGCCATTTTGTCACACCAATGTCTCAAGTAATGGGAAGGGTTGAGTGCTCACAAACACGTTTAACCCCGCCACTTACTTTTTACGCAGGTTCAAATCCAGGACCCTGTAATCCAGTGGATGTCGTTGTTTTTATTTTAAGGTGTTTCTGGTTTTACATTGTTTAATTATTTGGCCGATAGTACTTACATTTGAATATCATCACATTTTATTTTTGGGTCTTTTCAACTTGCCGTATGGTGTGGACATTTGCCTATTATTAAAGGCCTTAAGACAATCTATAAAAGTTCTATAATGGTTGTGTTTGAGACAATCATACCTCATCTCTTTAAATAAAACATAATACCAGTAATGACGTACTTTAAAATTTGGATTTAGAACCTAAACATGGTTGGTCATATTCTAAAACATTGTGATTTAAAGGGACGATTCTTCTTTAGCTATAGATAACTTTCCGTTTAGCACCTTCGTATGGTGTTGGCATTCCACAACTAGTTCAGCTTGCCCGTGTTTGCACCTAAGTTTCTGACTGTAATGATCGAAATCCACATCTTTGCAGCAGAGATATTGATATCACAAGCAAGACTATTACGAAATAGTATACGGTTAAAAAGATTTGATACAAATGTAGAATTTTGATACGACAAGGGATATCACATCCTACGTTCTATGGAAACATTAAATATAAAGCATGCACATTTGAAAATTCCATTTAATCTCATTGTTTCGTTAAACAAACGTATCCACAAAAGGTACAGGATCGACGTTGTAGTCAACGATAAAACTTTTTTATGGTACAGATACTATTAAACTTATCGCTTCCTCACACAGATATAAATAAATTTGGCATTGCATAGTTTGATTTTCCTCAGGTTGATTGACAACAAAGTATTAAATCGTCGGACATACTGTGTTTGATAACATTTCGTGTCGAAAGGCTTCAGGAATCTCGCCCTGAGCATGATTTCAGTATCTGCGAGTATTTATTAGAGATATCTTTTTTTCAGGTATTTTTATTTAGTATATTTATTGTAATTCAGGTACTCTCTAGTCGGATTGGTTGAATTTCGATAAAATATTTATAGTTCATCTGTTACTGCTTTTGTTTTCTTTGATTTTTCCTTTGACCACACGTTGTGGGAGGTTTGGAATCCCACTAGTTTAATCTAACTACGTGTCTGATGTGATTGTTCTTAGTCGGGAATTGGTGTCAATTTGTAAATTATCTCGTAGTTGGAGTTAAGTCTCTTTGAAATGTACCCCACATCTTTTCATTTTTATACATGAAGTTGTTCAGTTTATTGGCTATACATACTTTCATCCCCTTTGATTGTCCTCACAAGGTATTCCTGTTCTCCTTGACTTTTTATAGATACCAAACTGGATCTCCCATCCTCCTGACGACAAGCCGACATTGCATCATACCAAGACAACGGTTTGGCGTGGAATATATAGTATGAAGTGTCTGTTCCATTCTGGCGTACATGTGATGCTTGTGGTGTCTTAGGTAAATCTAAAATCGTAAATTTATTTTAATTTGCTCAAGGTTGTTAAACAAATGCTGGAACTGGAAAAACCAAATTACTCACCGTTATGTAGCTGTAGCTTTGGAAGTGCTTGACGAAAAACAAAAAGAGGACTGAAATCAAATCAGACGTTGATGAAATTTACCACAATATCACGAAGTTGAAATAATCTAATTTTTAAAGTGAACACTATTGCCATAGACTCCCATAAAACCAAAACAAAAACCTGCAAGGAGTGGCGTAAAGACTCTAATACACCTATAATCACAGAAGTTCTACAAAGTAATGAGGAAATGCATTTTTTTTTGCTTTTTATCATTTTTAATAATTCTGGTACAGTTACCAGATACTTACGACTACATGAAGTGTTGTAAACAGACACGTCATCAATCGCTGTGTTGGAGTTTTCATTATGATACGTGTGAACGTATGTACTGAGGGAGTAATGAGACTCGTAGTAGGCATTAGTGGTTGTCTCAAACACTACCTGAAATATAGTAAACGCTTGGAGTAGGCCGTGGCAATCACACTTAAAATATGCAATGTCGGCTTGTCAATGTCACAACATTCACAATTACCCAATGTTGACAGATAAGTGCAGACTTTTAACAAGGCAGCACACAAAGGCCTTAAGATAACTACAAGAACGTTAGTAGAAGTCAAAAACAATTCCTAAGGCTATGCTAGTTTGGAAATTGTGAGGTGTTCTTAGTTAAAGTTTCCAAGGTAACTGTGAACGTTACAGCAGTTCGGAAATGAATCGTTACATAGCATGACAATTATTCCAGCCTAAGGTATATTAAATCACGTGGTAAAAGATTTTACATTACACTTACCTGAAACGGGTGGGAGGTATATTCATAGTCCAGAGATATTGATGCCTGATGCCATTCAGAATCAATTTGTCCAGTATGTGTGAAAACAGGATACCCGAGGCCTCCATTAATCTAAACATAAATTTCATTTACATGATGATTTATGACTGTGGACTGCAATTTTATATTTGTCACAGGCTTAAAATGCTCGAATTCAGATACCGAGTTGAAGACAAAACTTTAACAACTCAATGAGATTACTCACTTATACATTTGCATTTCAGTGCACAACCACTGTCCCGCTTTGCTGGCATTTTGTTTGCTTTTTGTGTATTTGTTGTATATTTACTTAATTTGACCAACTGAGAATACCTAATTGAGTCTTTGTGAACGCAATAAAAATTGTTTTGTCATCTTAGCTAATACAGCCCCGACAACATAGCCTTTAAATATTAATCATATTAATTACACAAACTGTTTAATAAGTTGTGCGTTGAAAATTTATTGGGCAATATAACATTAACACGGACGAAATTAACTAAAGAAGTAATCTTTGATAAACATGAGTCAGTTTACTTTCCTTTGGAATTTGAACATAGAAGGAAGAGTTTTACCTTATTCAACTCTACTTGTTTCCAAAACTAAATAAGAGTCCTCATTTCGGTATTTGTCAGATGCTCCAGAGAACCAAATCTTACAGAAAAATAACAATTGCATTGACAGATTTTTTTATGGTTGCTGCTGACAAGAATTCTTCTTAACCAAGGAAAGTAAACGCATCACTTCGAAAATTTCTGGCAGGAATTATGACCTGATTTACCGATAAGAAATGTCCATCTCACAAATGAAAACGGAAATCTTCCAACTGTAGCTTTACTATTGCTAGCATGCATAGCATCCTAGTACCTTTGCATAAACTTTAAGGAATGTGATGTCGCTTCCGTGCATGTTGTACCAGAATTTGATGCAGTACCCGGATGATGATTTCGGATATTGGGGCGAGTCCATTCTTGAAGTATGTGTACTGTGTGATGTAGAGGCTGCGTTATGTGAGTTCTGCATCATGTAATGACCTTCAAGGAAATATATGAAATACATGGTTGTTGTTTCTTTTTAAGTTTAAATACTAGTGAATCCGCTTAACTGAACTGTTTTACGCTGACGAATTACATAAACGAAAAATGATTGCTTAGATTAACTCACCAAAATAAATCTTTGAAGGTTATCACAATCTATGTCTAAAACAATTAAAGATAGATAACCAAAAATGTTTAATTTAAATAGTAAGAACTCAAATGCAATATATTGAATGGCCGTTGACATAATTGTCTCGACAAAAATATACAATCCAAATGAAGTTCAAAGATATTGATAATCTGTTTTATTCACTTACCCTGTGGTGATCCATACGTGTGGTCTTGTTTAGGTCCAGTTGACGAGGAAAATGTCGAAGACTGCCTTGTCCAGTAGGATCCTGACTCAACAGTGTATCCACATAAGTGAGTATCTTCAAATCCACAGAAATCCTGGGGAACATGTGTACCTGTGGGACGAACTCATAAATAATTATGAACTCTATAATATTTGTGATTCATAACATCCTAATAAATTACAAAAACAAAATCTTTCCGAGTTCTTCCAGACATCTGGGCGTATTTGAAAGTCTACAGCCAAACTTTGATTTTTTTTTTGTGGAAAACAAACTTTTTAACATTTTGTTTGTTGTGTAAATTTTTATTTGTTTTTATATATTCTAACTTTGGGTGGGTGTTGGCTTTTAAAAGGCTAATGTTTAATAGGCTTTCCCAGTGAAAACCGTAAAAAGTGGCGAATGGCATTATTGATAAGATCAGGTTAACGATTTTTGATGAACAACGTTTGATATAAGAAAATTAGCGATCGCGACAAACATTTGATTTAGTTATGCCCTTGTACTAACAATTATTTCTTGTTTTTATCACAAATTTAACACATGTTTAACAAAAACTCTGAAAATACTAAAAGAGCAGAAGGAAATCGTTTAGTGACAATGGTCAACAGATAGCAACGAAAGAAAATATCACTGCACAGAACACTAGACAGCTTGAGTCACAAGTATATTCGAATACAAAAGACTTGTATTTGTTAATATATAATGAATATATCATGATTTATTTAAATGATACATTTTTAGACTTACCCTCAAGTCCGCTATGTCCTCCGTCTGTATTGGACGCACTCAATGCAGCCTGACACGTCTGTACGTCTTTAATAGATTGTGTTATTTGATTTTCCAGTCTTCCCTTCTCAATTTTCCAATTATTTTGCTGTCTGTCTACGCTTTCTGTGGTTTTATTCAAGAGATATTCGGTACTCTTTATTTTAGATTCTAAGGCTTTATTTTCGGAAATGGCATTTTCTAGTTGCATCTGTTTTTGTAGAAGGGACGCTTTAGTTGTCTTATATCTCTGTACAAGATTGGTAAATTCAGATTCTAATGTCTGAAGTGAACTTTGTAGATTATAAGTTTCACCTTGCACTATTTCCAAATCTGTGCAGTCACAGTTACCATTCGATTCACGTGCGCGTCTAGTTGTCGTCTGGTTACAATGATGAACTTGTAAATTATACACACATTGTCCGCTGAAACCACATGATGCTGATTCCACACTAAGAAGCCCAAAATGAACCAGAGCTAAAGTTATAAATAAATTTAAATACAAGAACGTCATCGTATATTGTTACTGAATTGTAGTTTTCAGTCAAAACCAAGGCATTGAATGTCTTATCATGCTGTCACCACTCTACCTTATCTATAATCTTTCACAATAGTAATGGTCGATAACAGTACTGGAATTATGACCCAATAGTCGTCAATTAATTTTATGTTAAAATCTACAATAGATTCATTTCTTCAAATATGATCATCATTAGTTAGTTATAAGATTATATTTGTCACTCCTTTGATTGAAAATCTTCGTTTATATTAATTCCCAAACAATCTCATTTATGTAATGGTATATCAATTTTTCCCTATTTCGTCAAAATTAGTACTTTAACATTTAAACAATTTCTATCCGCATTTGCGATGTGACCTTTGTAGAAATTATTTAACCAATAAAATTGTTGGTTATTTCTTTTTATAGACATTTTGCAATACAAACGTAATGGATATCAGCCACTTTTCATTCTAAGGCCTAATGTGTGGCTTAACGATATTTGTACTTTGCCTGTAAAGCCACCAATAAATCGTCCGCTAGCCTAGATGATATAATAACAGAGCAATGCGTAAAAATATAACATTAATCAGTATAGGTCAGTTAAACGTGTATCTAGGAAGGCTTTTCAATCAATCTCCGTCCGTCGCCCATCGTTCGTCTGTCGACAGTTAACAAAAATGTCATCTATACTAAATGATCTTGATATGTTTTTTCCAAGTCTGTGTTCCGCATCCCCGCCTACTAACAAAGATGGCCGCTACATCTGAACATTTGTTTACATGGGACACTTTGGGAAAGTCTTTATAAACTTCGGGTCTCAAACTATTTAGACAATTGCA
>JAULBM010302047.1:0-14727 GCA_032357055.1 Geukensia granosissima
CAGCTGCAACCCTCTATCAATAAAATCTTGATAGGAAGCACAAGCCCTGGAGTAGCGTATCAATTGAGAGATGTACACTCCGTATGCAGGTGTGGCTGGAATGTTGCTAGAATGAACGGAAATTTACAATCGGAAAATCAAAGTCATCTCTCTTTTTGTAAAGTTTTGTCCTTTCTGGGGTGAAAAGTGGTTTTTCAAATATCGTAATCTGTGATTTGAAAATATGAGTTTTATACAAAAACCTGTAAGTGTTCGTTGCCTAAATCTTCTGTAAAAAATAATTAATGCTGTAATGTTTTAGAAAAAACAAGCAGTTGAATATTACATATAATGGAAATTATTTGGAGATGAACAATTTCATTCTTCTATGATTTTATATAAAATATATTTACTAACCCAAAAGAAATGTAACGAAGCCCATGTGAAACTTCAGTATGGCTTTTGACACCTGGAAATAGTAAAATAAAAACTAATTTTAAAGCATTTCGAGACCTTCAAATGAAAACGTGCTTTTTCGCATACATTCAATATTACTTCTTTAAAATACATGTGACTATTTGACCCAATGATATTAAACGAAGTAGTGTTATCATTTTGCAAATATATTACATTGTCTTTTTATTTCCGTCAGATTGTAAATTATATGTTTGTTTACTTTTGCGTAATAGCAACCGATAGAATAAAAGATTAAACGAAACATCACTTACCATTTTTGTATATCTATAATAGCTTCATCATTGTCTTGAATGCAGTTGAAAGCTTAGGGGTTTTTAATAAACACGCATGCTTGTTCTGATTTATATTTATAACCCCAGATAAGATAACGTTGTTTCTGGTAGGGTATTAAATACTATTCTTACCAAAAAAAATGGAAAATTGACAGTTAATCGTGACCCACACCAGCATACACAAATTATAAATTCAGAAACAATATGTTATGATATTTATAATTTATCTTAAGTGCCAGTAATATGAAACGAAAATAAATGAAATTTACTGTGTACAAAAAGGAAAATACCCTCATTGTCAAAAGAAAAAAATGAAATTGAAGGAGCGTGTAATAAAAATCAAATCATAAAACGACATTTTGAATCTGACACGCGTTTTTGAAATGAATAACATGCGGTTACTGGCGACTTAAAAGTTGTAGAAAACCTTTTTGTCTACGAAATTTGATTGCCAATGTGCAAAAATTCCGTCAGCTTCAACCTATAAACTGGAAGTTCAAAATTTAAGATCCTTATGAATTTTGTTGAGGATTATGCCGGACAATAGGAGAAACGCAAAGGAGAGGAACTAAATACCATTTAAGAATGAATGAAGAGGTTGTGAGGTCGTTAATACAAATCCGATTTCAGAAGATGGGACGATCTATAAATACAGAGGCTAAATCGGTCTTGAAAGATCCGAGTGTTGCCAGACATCTCTCTGAACTACATGACAAATATATTGTCGTCCCTGCTGTCAAACCCACCCTCACAACATTATTTTGTTTGTAAATCACATTAGATTGATTGATAAATGAATTGGGTGTTTACAATTCATTTGGCAATCCAAAAAATACACCGACGACACTTACCAAAAAGAAATCCTTAACAATCATCGGTCAGTTTTATTTCCTTTAGGAATGTCAACCAAAGTTGGAAGAATTTGATCTTCCTCCGCTTTACTGGATCCAGAGCTACATAAGTTTCCTTACAAACAAAGTTACATCACAGGGTCTGTTAAATGCTCCATAATACATATATTAGGTTCTAGAAGAGTCAGACCTTTTTTGTTATTAACCACTTTGATTCTAATAAAAAGTACTTTGATTGATTGATTGAAATATTGCTTAACGTCCAGTGGTAAATATTTCATGCATATTCAGGACAAGAGCATATTAATAAATGATGATGATAAACACTACTTTGTACTTAACCGACACGCTCAGCCGGATTTTCAACGTACTAGCTCACGAAAGCAATAGTCCACAGGAATACAGCTTACACTACCAACTCCAACCCGGTCTTTTTGGTAGGGTCCGCATATTACTGTATGCGGTTTTATTTTAAAGAAAGAATATGGAATACATGCCAAAAGGACACGATCCACATCTTACATATGTTTATGCAATATTTCTTTAAAAAAAATAATAATACTATGCGCATATTCCGTCGTGTTCTCGAATTTGCAATGTTTGCTTCTCCATTCATATTTCACTCTTCCAGACATATGTTTAACGATGTGATCTACAAAGAAATTATACTTTATGTCAGAGTTTGTTGGGACGGGTAAAAACGTAATGGAAGAAAAAATGTCTGCCATATTCTTATAAAAAATAGTGTTTATTTTGTAGATTGAAATTAAACAGTGCAAGTCATTTGCAATAATACTTTTCAGCAATCACGAAGTATTTTAAGTTGTAACGAGTTTTTAATTCTCTACTTGAATTTTACATTGTAAAGTCAGCAATTTGTTTGCTGGAAGTGGGTTTTTCCACGCGCTAGCGCGAGACCGGGAGTACAATTTTCAACGCTACGTAGTGATTAAGTAATTAAAGTAGGATTTGATAACATGCAAAAATGGCCCGAGGCGCACTTGAATGGAAATGGAAAAGTAATTCTTCTTATAGGAATCGCAAGAAAAAGTCCGAACAAAAGAAATATGCACACATTTTTGAATTACTATATCTAGGGCAAACTTAAGCGCTCCCGCCTAAAACTAAGATGGCCGACACTCAATGTTAAATCTCCGTAGAGAATTTCAGAGGCAGATTAAATTATGTAAAACGTTATTTAAAGGTGTTAAACATTAAACTTTAACTGTGGGATAATTCTTTCTTTTGATTAAATATAAATATAAAGGCAGAATCGCACAAATAAATTTATAAAGCTCGAAAATCACACTCCAGAAAAGCCTGACATAGAGTATAGAATCTTCACAGCTAGTGGAGCCAGGATTGTGAGGAACAATATCAAAGCACTGAAAGCCTCTGGTTTCAATAAAAATTTATTTCTCAATGAGGCCTTTATATATTTATATATATATTCTCATCTTGTCTAAAACAAGAACTATCTTTCAAACTAATGAACTGAAAGATGACATTTTCATTTACTTACACTTGAACAGTACAAATTGTCAACATTTCCCTGAGGCCATAAAACATGACATTATCTCTGAGCTTCTTGTTTATTTTTAATTTATATAAAAAGTTCTTATGATTGTCATATAAGGGTTACAATTTGTTAATGCCTGTCACAGAACAAAATTAATTGGCTATTTTGTAATTTCATCTAATAGTTTGCTTTAAAATTATCATTGTTAAGTTGAAATATGAATGAATTAAATAAATTAATTGTCCTTTGTAGTTAAGATTTGTTTTTTAGTTTGAAGGAAATATTTATTTTTGAAATTTTCACAAAAACAGTTATGCAGTAATGTTATTATTGCATTATATATTTTTCTTAAATATTTTTAAATTGGAAAAAACATTTGTAGAATCAAACTTTAAATATTACAAATATTAATGAAAAATTTTCCATATTCTTTTAGACTAAGCTTACACTGCAACTCTTTTAATATTTCCATTTCTTTGCTTTACTCAATGTTTAAAACATCAAGAAGCTAACACTATACATTGGACAGATATGAGAATATAATCTTACAAATGATGTTTAAGTTGAATTCACTTTCCTGCCACCATTTAACTCATTTTAACCGATTTTGGATAAAATGTAACCTGGAAAGAATGCAACTACATGTGTATATTGATTTTAATTTACTAGGTCAAAGCTCAAGGTCACAGTAGTTACCAATAGATTATTTTTTGAAGAAAAAATATTGTATAACTAAATTAACCACTTAAAATTACCAAATCTAGTTGAATAATGCCTCATTAGGAGAGAAGGAAATTTTTAAAATTTTTGGCTCACTAAGTGAAAGGTCACAGTGGTTAAAAATCGACTTTAATACATGAAAAATTTTGTCTCTTGTTGCGAACATTTGTTTCTTAAAATCATTTCTGATCAGTTAAAGTACTCCCATTTTAACAGACATAGGAACAGTAAATATCTCTTGTACCGTATGTGCGTCTTGAAGTCTTTAAAAGTTTTTTACCTATAAATATTTCCTTATTTTAATTCTAAAGAAAATGAACTTAAAAGGGACAGTTAAAGTTTATTCTAATGAGAATCCTAACCGACATTCATCTGATCAATCAGCAATTTTAAATTCAGGAAATAGTAAAACTGTTAACATTCCGTTTTCCTTGACCTGATGGGGATATGTGTCATGTAAAAAAACATGGACAAGACGTAATAAGGTTGTCAGACTGGACATTTTACCTTGTTTGCAGACACTTATAAAACAGGATGTCCTCACCATGTCCTTATACAGATACTACTTACTGTAAAAACATTTTTGATAATGATGATTGTATTTCTATTCTAAAAAAGATGTAAAATTGATAAATAAAATATATTTACAAAAACAATATTCTAATTTTCATGTGTGGGAAGTATTTGTTTTTGACATGTAAAAAACAAATTTAATTTGATTTTGTAAATAAGTTTAGTATATCTGAATTAATACAATTTAAGATCATTGATGCGATTTGTTAAATTTAATATTTCTGTTTAAAAGTTTGTCTTCTTTGTGCATTAAGACATGAATCTTGTTTTTTATTCAATTCTGTGACCAGATTTTATAAAATTATATTTATATGTTAGTTTTGTAAGATGACATTGGTTTATATGCCCATGACCTCTAGTGACCCATGATATATTATGGACCTATAGTGAACCTATAACATGCTCTCATGAGAAGACATTTAATGGAAATTAGTTTTTCCCCCAAATAGTAAAGTAATGTGGGAATGTCATATATCTTTAATATTTACATCTATTTTTGTAGTTGTACTATTACCTGCAATCTGAAAAGGATTACACTACATATAAATTCAGGCTTTCATAATTTTAAAACTTCTGATTTTTATGTTCAATCTTTCCCAAATTTTATAAAACATAATTTTAACATTATGCATTATAAATTGTTTTTGATAATTTAAGGTCATAAAAGAAATAATATTTACCAGATTTCAAGAGTCAAGTGTCATCATTAGAAAACAAAATATACCTGAAAAAAATAATTGAAATAAGGGTTCTAAGAAAATGACCAGAAAATAGTGATTAAGGCCACATTCGGAAGGGTAAGCTGTCATCCTTTGTTAATGAATGTAACCTGACACAGCTAAAAATTATAACAAACTACAGCTACAATGTTTCATCATGATGTTTGCTATGATTTTTTTCAATAAAAACTTAGCTGATCAGAAGAAAATTTTACGTAACAAGGGAAAATTTAAAAAATTTTACATAACATGGGTAAGTTTTTTTTTCCACTGAACATGTTAAACAACATGTTTTGTTCTAATTGAACAATTATATGATCTCTTGTTGGAGGACATTACTTTTACCACTGTGACAGTTAGGTTTCCAATTAAGTGTGTATTAAACCATTCTTAAGGCCATGGAACATTTTTTTCTTGACTATTTTATGAAACCTATACAAGAATTATTGATATTTAGTTCCGGTATTTATTCAGTTTTAGAGATCTCTGATGTATATGCATATAATTTTTTTGTAAGCAAGTTCACTTTTTATAATAGAATATATATTTTAGAATTTTTGTTTTATAAACATGTGTTTAACTATAATCACATGCAATAAGAAGAATTAGCCTTGGCCATATGTAAAGATCAATACTGAACTGAGTATATATAATGACTTAATTATTCAGGTTTTATACTGAACTCCTAATTTGTTAATATTAACATTTTTAAGGCCTGTTTACTTCCTCTGTATATTTACAGACCCTAAGGAGGGTCAATATAATATGCAGCTAGTTTTGTGTCAAGCTAACATTGATAATTCTTTTCAAATACAGATTTGGGAAGTGTTTGAACTGTTTTATCCTGACCCTCCTGTGGACACTTCAAATAACAAAATTGATTGAATAATTCATTATAATCAAACAGTCCCCCATAAATATAACAGCTGTTACCTCCTCTGTAGTCAATATTGTTATAATGTACCAGCTTTTCTCTTGTATATTAATTATTTGGTAGAATAAATATTTCATTATTTTCATATTTTGTCATTTTATATTCCCAAGAGGAAATAACAGTTAGCATCGAAATGAAGGACTATCAAACTGAACTGCCAAGGAGGGGCCTCTGATTGAAAATATCTCCTCCAGGGTTAACCAATTGTTGCATTATTAAAAATCTGTTTACAATTTCATAAGTCAGCAAAATGTTGACAAAGTATGGTGTGAAATGTGTGTTATAAATCATAAATTTGATATCAACTGTTACATAACTTTCTAGGTAGTGTACTTATAACTGCATGTTTCAAGTAATTAATAAGTTATTCTAAATAAAAATCCACATTCATAATTCTTGTCCAGATCATATCTGTTCTTTTTCCCATGTAACGATTTATGAAAATATTCAGTTTACACTTTCCAAATAAACTTGAACATTATATTCTACAGGAGAGTCAAGGTTTCCCCCTTCTGGAGAATTTTTTAAAAATAATATTTTGCAAATTTTTTACCTGCATGCCCCATTTTTTTCAAAAAAAATGTGGGTTTACCCATTTAGAAAGTCTGGTCACAATGCTATCAGGATATTTTCTTGATCTTATAATGTAAGCCAGTTCTCATCTTCATTTTAGATACAAAGAGAAAGTAAGGAAGAATTGAAGGAAAGTCCAAAAGATGGATGTTATATATATGGATTGTATGCTGAAGGGTGTCGATGGGATTTTGCTCGCCACATGCTTGGAGAATCTCGTCCAAAGGAACTATACACAGAGATGCCTGTAATTTGGTTACAACCAGAATCTAACAGAAAAACTCCAACAGAGGGAATCTATGATTGTCCGGTATACAAAACTCTTACAAGAGCAGGTATGTATGGAAATTGCCTTTTGATAATTCTTGCATTTTACAAGGAATACTCCCTTTTGCTGAGTGTGAGGTATATTGAAATCACCTTGACCATCTGCCATTCCATCATTTTGTCCAAAGTTTTTATCATAAAAATCTTGTTCTCAAATCATGGATTGCTTTAAAAATTGGTATATATCTTCATATAAGTAGGGCATTTGTTGTAAGCCATTTAGGTTGCTGCTGGATATCTACTTCCTGTTACATAGGATATGAGGAGGAGGATATATAGGAATTACCCTGTATCCACATTCCTTGTAAGCACATCTCAATATATTTTAACGAAGCTACATGAACAAAGAATCAATTTGTAGATATGCATATACTGTATCTGGTTGTAGATTATATGAACAACTTTACCCTAAATATATAAAGGGGAAAGGGCTGTGTATATTGTACCCCTATACAAAGTGATTTTTCCCAAGTTGTCAGATGACGTGTATATTGTACCCCTATACAAAGTGATTTTTCCCAAGTTGTCAGATGACGTATCTCCATTTACGACAGTTCTAAAGAAAAGAAAGCTTTTATGCATAACTTGAAATACATATTCACTTTTTATAAACTTGAATCCAATGTTGTTTTATCAGAAATTTGTATTTTCTTGCTGTTATTGACATGAGAGAACTTTGTTTGCACTCGCTGCCATTAATATCATTGATACCAAAACATCATGTGATCGTGAAATGATAATTAAAAAAACTCTTCATTATAATAAGATAACTTTTCTTAAATAACAGTTGAAATAATAAAGGAACAGTTTCTTTTTGCTTAAAGTTAAAAAATGCAGGGAAAATCAACACGTTTGATGTTCTGTTCTAAACTTGTACAGGTACTTTTACTGCATTATCACTTTTGGATCGTAAGTTTGTTGAAATGTTCCTCAAATTCTTTGAAAATTTATCTAATTTTTGGGGGATGATTGGGCCCTGCATATTACATACAAATGTGTCTTATCTACAACAAAATACAGTAGGAAGGAGTTTTGCTCACATTAAATCCTGTTTTTCCCTGTTGTCCGAAATTTCTTCATGAAAACCTGGTCTCTCAATGCACACATGGATTTGAAAAGTGGTATGATACTTTAAATACATAGGGTATATCTTGTGATTTTAGTTGGTGTCTGATGTTAACTTCCTGTTTCATAGGACTCTGCAGTTTTTCCCTAAAGTGAATGGTATAGAAAATTGTTGTAACAAAATCTCAGCTCCCAGTGCATGAAATGGTTTGAAAATTTCTATATATGCTGGATGGCTGTCTCATAGACATTGTAATCAAAATATAACCAGAAAGACTGTCAAGGGCAATTTAAATTGTACATTTTCTCCTTCTATTGTGCTTTCATTTAATTTCAAATAGAATGGTACTAAAATAAATTTAATGATATTGCAAGTTGTTGAAGTATTTTGGGTTATTGAGACTTTTTTCAGAAATTTTATTCCTTGCCAAAGAACAAGATTCCAAAGGGTAAATTACTGAAAATAGTTGCTTTTTAGAATTATCTGTTTTTCCTTGAATATAATTCATATTCTGATACCTAGAATAAAATCCTTGTGATTATAATATTGATTTTGAGCAGCAGATGTTACAAGAGACATTCAGATATATATCAATTGGTCTGTCACACGATATTTACTTAGTTTATAGATTTCCTCTCCTATTGTTTGCCACAGAAAATAATTGGCTTGACAGAAATACATATGGTTTAAGCCTGAAGATAGCCTTCATCTTTCTGGTGATGATTTTCATGTAAAAATCTATGATATATATCTCCCAGTTTAATTTGTGTCATGTCTGTTGTAAATATAGTAGTGGGCTCATTATGGTGTGGGGGAGATTTATATGAATTCATATCTGGGAGCAGCTGTTAAATTCAAATTAATAAAATCTGAATTCAATTTATTTAACATCAGCCATAGAATTATTATCATCTTCTAAAAAAGCTTTAAAAATTTACTTTGTGAATAATATTGGCAAGTGGTGGAAAGGCTGATTTCTTTATATGTCTACAATTTAAAATTTATTTTCTTGAAAAAAAAATTAATCATTTTCTAAGAACTACTTGAGACATATCCTAGCAATTAATAAACTCTGCTCAAGATGTTCACTAGAAACAACTTCCTTGATATATCCAATGAAATTATGAATAGTGTTAATTTTTTAAGTGGTTTAAGATCAATTTTTTGCTATTTCAATCTCAAGTTAATGAAATGCAGGAAGTTATAGTAGTCAAGTACACCTTGGTACTGTAAAAACTCACTAACTCACTACTTGATGTTGGAATTGGTCTAACTTCCTTCTTCTTGACAACTTCCCTCCTGAGAAATGATAGAGAATAAGAAAAATTTCTCACAGTGCTCAGAATGTGGCATACTTTTGGAAAAGGGTGCCCACTTGCCAACACATACTAGTACATCAGTGGATCTGACTTTTGGAAAAGGGGACTTGCCAATACATATACGCCAGCATGCAAAACAAGTGCTAAAAATCGTTTTACCATTTACCCCTTTGGGCCCATCCAAAACTCTTTAATTTGCTGTGAAAAAGGCAAATGCATTCCCCCTTGTTCCACTCAACAACAATTTCTACACTTTTCGCCCCTTCAAAATACTGGATCTGCCCCTGATTGGAAAAATCTCAATTAAAATTGAAAATGAAATTTTTCATTATGTTTTAATTTCTCTCAGTTACAATCCTTTTTTCTCTTTTACAGGTACTTTGTCAACCACTGGTCACTCTACAAACTTTGTCTTTTCTGTTGAACTTCCAACAGAAAAAGAACAGAAACACTGGATCAAACGAGGTGTGGCCATGTTGTGTGCCCTCAACTATTAAACAAGACTTTTATACTTGTCAGGAACAAAGATTTAAAACTAATATTATTGTTTGGTTCTTATTAGACCATTGTTGGATACAAATGAAGACTGTTTAGAGTTCAGTACTCTTTTAGAAATACTATTTTGAACTTGTGTGACAAGGTACAGAATAAGAACATTATGACATTGTTTGGTTCTTATTGAACTATTTGATATAATTGAAGATCTGCGACATTCTAAACCTGCTTTCAGAAATGTCATATTTTGTGTGACCAGGTACAAAATTATACATTGTGCCATCAAATGAATTCCCTTTAATGCTGTGATATTTTATTTCTTTGTTTTCATATTGAAATTTTAATATATTTATTTTATTTATTTTACTTTTTTTAATTCTCAGTTCTTTGAAAGGCCTGAAATCTGAGGTAACCAGAACAATTTACTGATATTTGAGTTTTACAGTTTTAACAGTCTTCTATAAATTTAAAGTTAACTAAACTGAAAAATATGGGGTTTTCAAATCATTTCAGCTGTAATAAAATTTTTATGTTGAGACCTAAAATTGAATTTGATGCCATTAATTAGACCTATTAATTGTTTAAATGATTCCCACAGATGATTATCTTTTGTATAATTGTTTTGAAGTAACCTAAAAATTTAGAACTAAAATTAAACCAAAGATATTTATTTCTAATCATTTTAACTGTAATAAAACTAAAGAGAATCAATGGTTTATTTTACCTTCATATTTATTTTTTATCAGGTTGAAGAAAGATTGTTTATATATTTATAGTGTCCAGTGATTTAATCCGTCCAGGAGCTTTACACACTTGTTAAACTTTCATGAAAATCTACATGTTAATAGCCTATAAAAGATATTTAATTTTATAAAGAGTATTTATTGAAAATGGTTTAAAAATAAAATTTGGCAATCTTATTGCATTATTTATGTGAGAAACCCATTACATGTTGTTTAGCCAGCGCTAAAGAGAACTGTTTAAACAATATATAAAATGGCTTTGGAATGAATTACAGGATAATAAAAACTAGTAAAAACCAGAAAACTAAGCCAAAAATAACAACTGAACTGGTTTAATAAGCTTTTATAGAAATACCTAAAACAAACATTCAAACCAAACTGCACATAAATGTGAAAAAAATTAAGAAAGTAGGACAGAAACCTCCTTGTTATGTATGTACTTTATTTTGTGACACTTTCCTACTGAAGCCTGCAATACATTTCTGTACATGAACATGTAAAAAAGGGAAATGTGGCATAATTGTCCATGAGACAGCCATACACCAAATGACAGTCGTATTCAAACTTCTGCAGGTCACATTACCGCCCTCAATAGTGAACCAGAGTCCATACTATTACAGAAGCTGTAAAGGGCCCTGAAATACAAATGTGAAACTATTCATAAAACATGACAATCCACCCAATCTATTGAAAAAAGGGTGAACAAATAACCATAAATGAATAATTAAACAACGACAACATTGGATTATTGGTAGGCACTTAAGTAATTTTATTGATAAATAACGTAGTGCCTGTATTTATGGTTTTACTCTTATGAAGGACTTCTGACTCATTGACAGTGACTTTAAAATGAAACATAAGAATGCTGTTCTTTTGTATTTAGAATATTCCAGTATTATATGATTCTCTCATATACATAAACATATCTGTTTTCTAATTATCATCTAACATTGTCACATATTCAATATATTCTTGCTAAAATGTTAGCTACAGGAATCTCCCAAATCCGTTTGACTTCAGTCTAACTTAAGGGTTAGGTTCTTTATAGGATAGAAACCCTTTAAAGTAAATGAAGGCCACCACAGTGAAATGCTCCCAATAGTTGATAAAAGTTTTTGCAGAAGTGTATCAAGAATCCCCTTGTACACATTTTAAAATGCTTATCATTAGTATCAACATACTACCTACATAACACACTGAAAAAGAATTTGAAGATACAAAATGGGCTGACAGAAGACAAAGACCATGGCCTGTTTAAGGCAGTAATGGGACCTGTAGAAGTTACAATTCTACTGAAATTTGATGAATGACTGTCTCATAAACATGCCACATCTCCTATTTTTATATAAAATATAAGGAAAGACAATAAAAAACGAGGTGAGTTATGGTGATTAGGGAGCAACTCCTGTTCCACTTGTTAATACATAACCTTGTGGTTAGTCACAACCAGCACAGAAACACATTTAAAGTTGAACAGTGGGAAGATATCAAAGTAAAAGTTTCAATCAAAAATTAAATTGAGCGATTAATATGAATTTCACCAGAATTTTTTAAATGGAATTTCATTGAAATTTAATAAGTATTGATCATTTTTCATTTAAATACGTGAAAATTTCACAAGAATTTCACACCAAAAAAATCATCTCCATGCAAAATTAATGCTGAATCCTGGTAAATGGGTTTAACTTGAATTTCACATAAGCAAGGTTTGCTTTGGAATTGATGCTCTAAAACACAGGAAATTCCATAAAAATCAATTCCCAAGAAGGTCTTTTTTCTGTTTAACCCCTCACATAAACTGTAATAAAACTGCCAAGTAACAGTTATTGATGAGATTCCAATCCTAATAACATCATTTCTACCCCTTATAATTTTTACCTCATCAGAATATTTTACACCAAATAGGGATTAATAAAACAGCAAGTGAATACTCATTACTGTCACTATATATAATAAAACGAATGATAAATAAATCTGCACAATTTATCTAGCTGAAATTTCATCTTTTATACTATGTCATGGTTGTGCAGTTCCTGTGAGTGAGCTATTGTCATCATTATTTTTAGACAGTCATCAGTATTCTGTGCCAAATATTTGTTCATAATATCATTATACATGCCTTTTTATCCTATACCCTAGTGCCCTGTGAGTTATATTCCCATCACTCTGAGACTGTCATTTTGTCTAAATTCCTTTCTAATTTTTGAACAGCTTTAACATTATGAAAGCAAATTTGACAGAGAAATTAATTCCTATAGGAGAATTCATGTTGGTCATAAGTAAGTAACTCGGTTGACATAGGACCCTGTAGGAATCCCATGAATCGAAAATCTTTTTCGGGACATCCAATAAATGAACTGCAACAAAATATGGTATATATTCTCCTTAAGAGGGACTGGTTAAATCTCATGTCCTTCTGATACCCGAAATGCTCATCATCTATTCATATAAATACGTTACTTCGCATTCCAGGCTATTTTTAACGTTATAATTGAAATTTTGTATTTTTTGTAGTTGGTGGAATGCGAAGTAATACACAGTTCGTTCATTTTCATTTAGCAAATTCCGACTTGAAGGGCGGAAGAACTCCAAGGACCTGATGGAAATTTTAAATTCAAGATCACTTTCTTCTTGTCACAGCATCAAAACATTTGACTTTCCTACACTAAATACAGCAATACCGCATGCATTTCAGTCAAATCCAGACTAAAAGTTCTGATTCATAGTTGCTTTCTCAACAAAAAGATCGGATAAAGACGATACAAATGCATCGTTGTCGGTAGCACAAAAACATATACTTTGTTTAGCGGAAAACAATATCAAAACAAAAATGTTAGATTCGAGTTGACCATGTCGTACTGAATGAAAACAAGCGGGAAAATTGCTCACAGAAACAAGAACCATACAACGCCTCATATGGGCTGACAATGCAGAAGAAATTAATTTCAGTCATAAATTCAAATGACTAAAATTATACCTTTCAGTTTGGTTGACGAGTTATCATTCCAGTGGGCACTAATTCTGCTTCCACTCCTCGCCGATCAATTTCTTCACTCGTTTGAGGCAGACTTTTTTTCAAGAAATGTTACAGAAAAAGAAAGACATTTGGCCCAAACCTTTAATTTCAGCTTCGCTATATAGTAGATGTTCTCTCATTGAACAATCCACGGTTCGGTGGTTATCTTCACCCATCTACCCAAATGAGCTTAAAATTAGATACACAAAAGACACTCCCAAGTCTACCTCAAACCTTGAATTTCATCTCGAATTAGACAATGGAGGAATGTTTCATACAAAACTTTATGACAAACGTAATGACTTTGACTTTCTAATAGTCAACTTCTTGTTTATTGATAGTAACATTCCAGCTGTCCCGGCGTATTGCGAATACATTTCCCAGAGCATACTTTTTTCAAGAACATGTGACCAATACAGCGAGCTAGGTCGTTGACACAAAAACTGCTCAGACATTGATATGTTGCTCATGGGTTGAAGTCATCACTCCAGAAATTTTACGGTCGACACCACAATCTTGTCGTCCGTTTCACAGATGAAAATGGACCTTTTTCTGTGAAATTGCGGATTAGCCAAAAACAGGCTGTTCGCTTTCTCCGACTGGAGGTTAGATTGTGATCCCATGAAACAATCTCCTTTTCCCTGAAATGACTAATACCGAAATGGAAAATGGATTATGAGGCGGTTGTCTTTAAAGAGGCGGGAACTACTTCCCTTACCGGACATCCTGAGTTCAACCCGGTCTTTCGGTTTATTGTTCATAGTTTTGTGTTTTTAGTTATGTCATGTTCAGTCTTATTCGCGTTCTCGAGATTGCCGTGTATAGCCTTTCGGTTTTCTTTCGCTTTCTCCTTTTACTCCCCATGCAGTCACAATATGGTCAAAATTTCGTGCGCAACTAGATACATTCCCGAGTCGAACATTATCCATTATAATGCGTGAATGTATGTCTCTGAAATTCAGTTGTCAAATAGAGAAAGGTGGATATTGTAGTCAAATTTAATCCGAATTTTCGTTAATTGTTAGTGGAGACTTGTGTTGTTTTCTGCAGCATGCACATTTATCAATATAAATAAAGCTCGGAAGTTTAAACAAAATCCACATAATCTTAAAATTCATCTTAATAAACTTATCCGGAAAGGTTA
>JAULBM010302057.1:0-14727 GCA_032357055.1 Geukensia granosissima
AAAACTTTATGTTTGCCCGATACCTGCCCTGAAAATTCATAGATATATGACAATTTCTAAAAGCGAGTGAATGTTTTCAAATTTGGCGGAAAAATAATTCCCCTATACCCCCAGAAGAAATACAATAAGGGCTTTCCGTTGGAAGGTTTTGTTCATTGTGTTTGATGTACTCTCAAGTCGGATTGGCAGAACTTTTATTTGCTTTTTAGTTCGACTTCACGAAGTAAACAATAATGCTACTTCATGAAACTAGGTAGGTGGTGTATTGGGGCGTTGAGCATCTTATGCATCTAAATCTAGGTGACATTGAAATTAAGGTCATTCAAGATGACCATTTTCGACTGATAGTTAAGTCCAAATTTTTGCTTTCGCAGCAACTATTCTGAATGTCTAAATGATACTTGTTCTGAACTTGCACTGGTATATCACGCATGTTACGGATGAAATTTGGTGAATCTGAGTTCAAGGTCACCAGGGGGAAAAAGTTTTAGACTAGAAAATTGTCTTTCCTTTGGAAATACAGAATTACTTATGTTGAATAAATTTGAAAAATTTTGGGTGTGCTTTTTGTACACTCCAATGAGTAACCTCTCATCGATAGCATTTCATCCAAAACATAGGAAGATAGGTTTTGTTTTCTTAGAAATTACTTTTTGTTGGCATAAAGAAACTAGTTATAAGGGTGTAAAGAAACTAGTTATAAGGGTGTATTAAAATATCATGCAGGTTTAAGATTTTTACGACCTTGACCTCAAAATCAAGCATTTGCTTGTTATTAACGTCAGAGTTGTTGTTTTCTCAGAATCAATGCTGCATATCTTAAATTAAAACTTGTCATGAAGTTACATGCAAAAAGTATGCATGCTGCAAAGACAATTTAAGATTACCTTTACGCCAAGGTAAAGTAGGATCTTATTTGTTTCAATTTTGAAAATGGTTGTTTTTTATTGAAAGTTATGTTCTAGGTTTTTTTCTGAATCTATCTTCGATAACCAATATGAAACTTTTGAGAAAGTTGCATGAATAGCAGTTTCAACTTTTGTAAATTTCCTGACAGACTCTCAGACCTGTTATATTACAAAATATTACCTAGCATTTATATAGGAAAGAAATCAGAGGGTCAGTTGCAATCATATGTAGTCTTGAGATGAAAATGGCAATTTTACTTTTTGTAAATTTTCTAGAAATCTCTAAGACCTGTTAAATATAGATAAACGAAGATAAATTTAAATAATTGATAACTGAGATAAAAAAGATATGGCAGTTCCAACTTTGATAAATTTCCTTGAACACTCTTAAACCTAGAAGAATCTAAAAGAATCAGATGATCAATGGCAATGCTGAGGAGTAGAGATTAAGAAATGTGGAAATTCAAATTTCCTAAAAGGTTCGAATTCTCAGACTTAATTCCTTTTGGAAACCTACCTGGTAAGCATGTTTAATGGAGTCAGAACATTTACTGCAATGTTTTAGAGTCTTAAAGTTAACAAATATGGGAATTCCAACATTGATTTATTCCAGGAAAAGTGCCAGACCTGTTATTTTTGGAAAAGTACTTACCAACCATGTACACACAAATGAAATCAAGAATCCAACATCCCATTTAAAGAAAGAAATAAAGGAAATTTTATTTGGAAAAATCATATAAAGTTGGGAAGATAGATGCTAATCTAATATTAAAAAAGATGATATCGAGTAAAGACATATCGTGGAACAAGAAAGGAGAATTGAAATTTATGTTATAAACGATCAGAAGAAGTTACGTAGTGGATATACAAAAAAGAAGTATTACACAGGAAGGGTACCTTTGATGGAGCATCAAAAGAAGCCAAAGGTCCATAGAATTGGATTGGATGTTGAAAGAATCCTAAGACGAAAAAGAGACAGTTTATTTCGACTTTTGTTTGGTGGATGGCTGTCTCATAAACAATGGTACCAAGTCTATTATTTTTACAGATTTACCAGGAAATTTGCGCAGTCATTTGCGCAAAGAAACCAGCTTTAGTTGCTTTAGACCCCTAAGAGACCTACAAAACAAAGACACAAAAATGATTGATACGCATACCACAATCATCCTAAAAAGAACACATATATTATCCAACCTCATACAAAAAAATACGGACAATAACAAAATACTAAAATTACTGAAGATGTTAACCCTCCTAAAAACAAGAGAGTTTAGTCTTTCGATGGGGTATTCATCATACAATAACCAAACTTTGAACTTCAATGGTAAAGAAACACTTAAGACCGAAATAAATCGCAAAAGCTTACAAAATATGCATTTGCCGGGGAAACACATTCCTCTTCTGGTGACGTCATAGTTAAATTTTGTTTTTGGTTCAAGTCAGTGTATGCTTTGTGTTAACGTTGTCAGATCGATTTAGAAGAGGCCAACTTCAGGAGTGAGAACAGCCAAATGATTAAACAATGGAAGACAATTGCGACACCATGGAATCTAGAAGTATGTTGTGGAGAAAAGATAATATCAAACATTGGTTTAATGACGACTCATTTTCTATGACTTACCACCAATTAATGAAGGTAATTTGAAGCAAAGAACCGGAAGATGGCGAGAGACAGAATTATTCGGAATTGCTTATGTATTTTAAGAACGTAAATCTCCAGAACTATTTCCTCCTATTTAACACCTATGAACCACCCATACCTTGCAAGAAAATTTACGATCAATCACAGAACTTAAAAGATAAAACAAAAAATGGCTGTAATAATTTCTGCTTATTTTAAGAAGGTATGTATCGTTACGAAGCCTGGATTACTTGCGATAAGTTTTGACCCTAATATGTAAATGTATTTTATATAGTTTTTTAACATATTTTTAAGAAGTTCTGTATATACATATTCAGAACTTCTTAAAAATATATTAAAAACTATATACTTTATATATATCATATATGTATAACACTAAAACATTTTTTGCCCCAGACAGTAACCTATCCACCCAAACATATCTTAATTGAGAAAATGTTTGCAGTATCTACCATTTCATTATTAACGCCCACCAGTGTCCAGTTTTTACAAAGAGCAATGTTTACAGACGCGTTCTATGTTCTCTTAGTTCTGGTCTATTAAGGATCTTTTGTTATTTAAAAATTTTTCTATCGTTTTAGTTCGTATATGCTGCAAATACTTATGATAATATCGTGTATGGCGAGTCATGGTACGAACTTAACGTATGATTGTCATTGTTTGGTACAATCCAATTCACTTGAAATAAAGAACTTTAAATACTTAAAAAGATACCAAAACAGGAATTATTCTTTATTGTTTTCTTAAATTTCAATTTTATTTTATTCCGCAGGGTAAGTGATCTTATTACAAAGCATGTGAAAATTACCATTCAGATTTTTACATACATTAAATAAGCTTATTCGAATCAAAAATGAAGTTTTCTTTGAACACTCTCGGTACTCCGCGCAACAAAAGACAAACATATGACTTGGAGCTTCCTTGACAACAAAACAGACATGTTTTGGACCACACTTAAATAAAAAATAAACTTATGACAAAGTACAAGTTCATCAATGTTGAATAAATTTGCTGAGTTTTGAAATGGTATATGCGCATTGTAAAAAATAATCTCACAACAGTAGTATTCGAAGCTAAACGTAGGAAAGCGAAGATCCAAATAGTATAAAATGAAGTACTCAAAACCAACCGAAATGTTCACCCCAATTCGACGGGAAATTCATCTTCCATGTCAAAAATAAGAAATCAAGCCTTCTCCGTTTTTCAGGAGTTTTAGAATGTAAATTTATACTGGAAATTTCTGGAAATTAATATGTGGCAAATGTCATGCCAGACAAGTCGGAAAACATAGCTGGAACGTCTGGTCCACCAGGAGGGGGATCGACCCAGTGGTTTAAAATCGATGTCAAAAATACATCTTGTCTTTAACGGTCAATAGCATTACCAAAAAAGGAAACATTTACTAAATTTGCATAAACTTATAAACTTAAATTGTTCAAATTGTAGTTTTTAGACAATTTCTGACCATTAGTTGTAAGTGCGACTGATGTAATTTGTTTTTGGTTGTCATTATTTTAAAGCACTTGACCATGATCAAGTATGGTATGGTCATAGAATGTAGGCAAGAACAATGACATCATTAGGATATTGACCTTTGAGTTCATTCCACTTTCCTTTTTATTTGTTTCCAGTAGTCTTGGTGCTAAAGTTTAAGTTTTTAAAAAATGCCCAAATTTGTGAATTGTCTTTGAAATTTTGGGTGGACTTTTGACTTGATTTTTACGGAAAGAGGCTTGCTTGCTTGGTTGTACCTTATTTTTTAAAATGGTCGGACTGAAAAAAAGGTTTTTGTTCAAACTAAATTTTTTATATATCTTTTCTTTACATACGTCTTTTTCTTGCATGGTACGAATAGGGTTCCGTAGTACATACGATGTCTGCAATTCTTGTTTGATTGAAAACGAAGAACTTTTATTTTTAGCGGTCCAAAATATGTTGAATTTAGAAATCTTTTATTACAATCATGAATAATTGCTCCAAAAAAAAATGGAAACTAATTATAATAAATCTGGAAAGTTCTGCTTTTACATCCGCTCCTTGCAAGTTTAAAAATTAGCATCTCCATATAATAGTCAATGTTTTACTCTTATAGAAATCAAGCATAACCTTCTTATTTTCATAACACTATTATATGGTTGCATTGATTATGTTTGAGCCAATCAAATAATTGTCTATTGTCTGTTGTCTATTTATAAACTGCGCATAAAATGCAAGTCACATCACTTCATGTTGATGGCTTTAAAATTTACTGAAAGTAAGTGAGGATAAGTTACAGAAATTTAAACATACATGTTACGAAAAATAATAATGTATTAATGAATTAATTGTAATTAAGGTACTCTCTAGTCGGGTTCTTTGATTTTTTCCTTTGACCATTTGTTGGGATATAGCTGTGTTCCCACCAAACTAGTTTAACCCCAACACATGTTTCATGTTTCATGTGCCTGTCCCAGGTAAGAAATTGTATCACAGGTTTGTCCTTGTGTTTTCTTTGTTGTAACATTTTTGATAATATTCAGGTAAGAGAATAGCTGCGGAACCGTAGCTCTTTATGGCGGATAGCACAAGGACCATAAACAGCTACGGTTCCGCAGCTAGAAAGACAAGTATTATTTTACGTTTTACATATTTTTTTATTTAGTGCGATTTAAAGCTTTTCACAAGGTATTCCACCATTATTGAAGGCCATGTGGAGACCTCGAGATTTGTTACATCAAGGTGATATCTTTATATTTGGCTTATGTTGATTACATCATGGACTATATATTTCATTTTGTCCATCAGTGTCACTAGATATTGATAAGCTTGACTGGTCTGTCTATATTTCGTCCCTTGGCGTGTCTAATGAGGGTAAATCCAGAAAAACGCTTTACAAGCAGTAAACGTGGCTTCTGAGTATTTGTAAGAAACGAATGTCATGCAGATATGGATTTATTACACATATTCTTTCTTTTAAGTAATTTTATGGAGGTTTTCTCAAGTGCTGTGTGGAGGTCGTAAAAATTTTCCCCGTAAAATAAGATAAGGAAATTTTAATTTGATTTGGCTTGTAATAAAAAATGGTAAGATAAGCTCTGACGAGCTTTTGACCGAATATTAAATAACGTCTAGACTAACACATATACAATGTAACAACATAAACATGATACAAAACAAAAGAAGATGCATGCAGACAAGTTATTTTAAGCAAACCTAAAATGAAAAGCATACATAAACAGCAAAGCATGCCACAGAGTAGCAGCAAATGTAAAGCTCATCTTACCATAATGTGTAGTTCTTACTTGTTGGATTTCCAAAATATTGAATTATTTGAAAGCATATTTAGAGTTTTTCACATTTTTATGTCTATAACAACTATAGTTATGGACTTTCAAGAGAAAAAAAAAAACAAAGTTATGTTGAAATTGAATTTCCAGTTATCGTTCAGAGGTATTTGGAATGTTTCTGCAATTTCGCAAAACAAAATTTCCGTGCCATAAAGATAGAACAACGGAAGAATATTTTTAAAAACTAAAAGAATATCGTTTAACTCATTAAGCATGTTGCTTGTCTGTCTCAAGCTAGCAAAACAACAACACATAATCAAGCAAGCAACTAATAAGACTATTGGTTGATTTTTTTATATTTCAGCATTTTTACTGTTTATTCTGGCCATTCAGACGACAAAATGTGCAGCAGGTTGCAAAGGCTTAAATGGTTGTGTGAAAGAGCTTTTAGGCAAAACTAAAACTGATATCACAAACGAAGAAAGTTTAAGAAAATTTGTAGATACGACCTGTATGAAAGAGTGAGTTCTACTTTAAAAATATGCGAAATTGAAAATATAAGAAGCATACCTGCATAAAAGTAGATTGCTTCTGCCAATGTTTTAATTTATATTTGAATAATCAAGCTCACGGGTGTGTAGTTTCTACCCATATCCCTCCAAAAAATAGGTACATAGGGAATATCTACACAAACATCAAAGTGGGACAAAAAAAGCCCAGAAAACTCAACATTTGAAAATAAAAAAATCCCCTACTGCATCCTCCTAAATCACCGAAAAATCAATCACAACTTGTATATATAATGGGTATATTCCTTTTAAAATTTCAAATGGATCCAAAACAATAAAACAATTGAACAGAAACCTTACTGTCTATGGACGCCGATGCAGCAAAATTATTGCGGTCAAATAAATATCTTGAAAAAAGTACATATGTTATTATCGTTCCGTTAAAATTTCAAAGGGATCCAACGATAGAACTACTGAACAGAAACCATGCTGTATATGGACGAAAATGCTGCAAACTTTTACGGTCGTATAAATTTCTTGGATAATGTACACATGTCATTCAATATTTATCTCCGTATCGCCAATTTTATTTGTCATTTGTCTATTTGTTTTTTGAATGGGATGTTGTGGCTGTAAATCCTACCTGTTTTAACGTCATATTGTGTGAATAAATTTATAAGGGATTTTAAATCCTGACTGTTGTGACATACTGATGTTTCCATCAGACTTAGTTTTTCTTGAATAATGATGAGGATCGGTTATCTATAACACTGATAAATGAGAACATTATAGTCGTCTTACCCACGTGGTATGTGTTTACATGTACTCATTTCCCCTTCATTTAGTAGTAACATTTCCCTTCTTGTGTCGACCGCTTTAAAGCAGGGCGATACATAGAGATGATTCCGTTGCCTTGCGTTGTCCGCGTTGTCGTCACACTTCTATAATCAGCCACTCCTCCTTAACCTCTGAACAGAATTTAACCATTTTAGCTGCATTTAACTTGCGAATATGTCGAACAGTGGAGGGGGGTTAGCATAAGTCATCAACTATATCTCCTTAACCACTCAATAGAATTCATGCAAATCTATAAATAACTTCCAGTTGCAAGTCTGCACTAAATCTTATTTTCTTTCAAAATAAATATTTCAGATTTGTGGGGCATTTTAAGTTAGACATAAATGAGTATGCTGAACAGTGTGTTTAACCATAACTTTCTTAACAACTGAACAGAATTCAACCAAACTTGTGTTATCAATATGTCATAGCCTCTCAAAGCAAAGTTGCGGCAGGCGACATATGTCTTCCGATGAAGACCCAAATGTTGTAACGACTTCGAGGTTTCCGTTTCATTAAAATCATCATATTAAAATGTTTGATAATATGTCAATAGATCTTCCGTGTTTGCATTTTTCCCGTTCTCTAGGAAAAAAGATCAAAGATTTGATTGATTTATTTCCAATATAATTTTACTGGATAAATTTTAGTTCCAGCCCGTTATCTACGATGGCCACACGATAGACTTAGTTAAACAAATGAAAATCGCGGTTTGTAATTTTAAATAAATAAAAAAACAACAGTTTTGGCATAGTTTCAATAATAGAGAGTTAATATTTTTATAGACATTTTGCCGAGGCAGCGAAATGTTACAGTGGTAGTAACATCGCCGGATGCTCAGTTTTAAAGAAGGTGGTCAACTTCGCATGGTACAGTTTATCAAACAAGGCAATTGCACAACTGTATTCCAAAGCTTGTTCGCAAAAGGAAGGAAATGCTCTTGTAAATTATTGGACGTTTTTTAGTGTTTAAAATTCAGATAAGCGAACTGAATGGACGACAGGAATGATTAATTTTTTAAACGGTTCAGAGTGGTGACTTAAATATTTGGTAATCAAGCCTTCTAAGCCTTCTTTACCAACGCTTTCCATAACAGGTAGCGAAAGAAAACCGTAAGGTCAGGCAGCATGTGGCAAGTCGAAACATGCACACGGCAATCTCGAGAACATGGACAAGGTGACAAAACATGAGTTATAGTGTAATCTGCTAAATAGTGATAAAATAACTGGCGAATATAAGTTAAATGTGGTTAATCTCTATTACAGCATTGGTTGAAATCACCGCATGTATTCAGAAACCAAATGTATTGAGTGGCATAGAAAAGTGCACTCAAATGACAAATGTCACCAACAAAGAAATGGATGAACTGGAATATTGTTCGTAAGTATCACTTAGGATAGCAAATATGTACTTGTTAATTTTTGGGTAATCTAACTTTGTCGTAGGTAAAACACTACAATAATGACGACAGAATTATTAGCATACTTTTTTTACCTGTAGTGTTTATAAACATTGCATCATATAAGAATATGCAAGTCTTGTACCCGGACTGACATTGAAAATGAAATTCATTTTTTAACAAAATGTCCTTTTTATCAAAGTACACGGATTGATTTATATAAATTAGTTATAAACCGTTGTCCAAATTAAGGATTTAGATGCTATTACAAAATTTTCTTGGTTGATGTCATGTGAAGATTTGGAAGTTATTGAAAAATTGGGTTATTTTCTTATTCAAAGTTTTAGTCAAAGACTGGTAAAGATTAAGGAGGGGTAATGCATATTAGTTATAGCTCAAACCTTTGCAGATATTATGATTCTGTTAAATATGGTATGTAATAGGTATTCCTTAATGTACTAATTATATAATGTTTGATATTTTTTTTCCTTACATGATATCAACAATTTTAGGGGTTTATTTCCTTGCTTGTTGGGTATTAGTCATATTGAAATATTTTTATATTGTTTAAAGGACTAAGAAAAATATATTGAGCCATATAACATTTGTACTTTAGTAATATATTGTTCAAAGGGGAATAATTCAAATTCAATTGCTGTGACTGTATTGAAAACCATGAAAACATATTACTACATTGTGTTTATTATTATGATTAATAGTTTTTAATCATTGTAATCATTGTATTAAATTTTCTACCCATAAGTCTGCGTGATTGGTTAATATAACTATCTTATCTTATCTTTCTTATCATTTGACCAATCGCGTCAATGGGTTATAATGCATTTTTAGTTTATTAAAGACTTGGAACTTTGAATTTAACTTGAATTTCTCTTAAATATCTTAAAATGCTTCTATATAACACAATTCACATTTTGCATGCTTAGATTAATACTTCAGTATTGAGGTAGAAATTGCATTTAAAAATTAAACAGGGATATTTAAAACCCTTTGATTGTTTGTTTAATTGTTGTTTAACGTCTCATGCATTTTCAGGACGAGAACAAGTTAACAAGTTTTGACTGCCACCTGAAAAAGTAAGTATTTGTAGGACGGAAAATTAATTCTTTGGTAGCAGTCTTATGTCCACATTCTCCTATCGAAATCCTAAATATTATCATGCTGGCTCTTGACTAACAAGATGGACGGCTCCAGTCAGTCTCTTGGAAAATTCATCGGATAAGCTCTTTGAGCCATTTGCCAGGGGATGGACCCGACATTGTTTATCAATAATTTGTACTGGTACTTTTCATTTAATTCATATATTTCAGAACTAATGTAAAATTCGAAGGAAATGTTGAATTCGACTGAAAAGAAGAGCTATTGATGTCTTTTACTTAACCAGTCTATCGTTCTTTAAAATTTGGGTTAAGTCCGGAACAAAAACATAACACAATTAATAACAAAAAGAATGTCAATCCAACGCTACCGTTCAGTACACTCGTGATATTTGGAAAGAATGTTTGATTGATGAAAATAATGGCATTATATAAGAATGGGATACAGACAGATTGCTGAATTTTTTTCTATCACTTTTTCATTTTATCGAGAGACATTTATTTATTCTTGGTTGCTAAAAAATAATTATGGAATAAGTTATGATCTGACAATAAAAATATTGAATTAAGTATACTGCAGTCTTTTGCATTAAGCAAAATAACAAAGGAGAAATGTGGCAGACTGATCTTCTAATCCTGTTATAGATTTCTGTTGGCATGTGTTTATAGTGGATTGACCTGGTTCAAATTCCAATATCAATAGCATTCTCTGGTGTAAATGAACAAACTAAGCAAAAACAGACCTAATTAGTAACCCCTTTTCTCTGTTATGCTTATTATGTTAAAAATTCTGAGCATGCAATTATTAATTTGTGTTATAAATATTTATATTTTGGAGAAAGTTTCAATCCACCGATGATACAAAGTTTTGGTTTATTTTCGCTCTTAAACACGTTTTCGGGTGGCATACTACATTGTAGTAGTCCATCATGCCATGCGACCCATTCACTTGATTGGTTGATCATCCCGTGCGTAATGTTATGTAATCATTTCTTTGTTTGGCGGGAATATTATTATGCTAATAAATTCATGTCCGTTAAAGTTAGTGATTGCCACCTGTGAAACAATCAATAAAATACCTAGAGAATAATATTTTGCCCCTGACTTCTTTCAAATCACACATGTTTCATGCATCAAGAAATCTTGTGTTTCTGTTAATTTTGAATAAGATGTACAATTGGATCGCATGTTTTATGGTATTTTTTGCAATTTGTCTCCGCATACACAAGAGCGATGATGACAGATTGCGATATACCTCTTTAAATTCATTCGTACACGAAAGATAAACAAACTTTAGGTAAATTTATCAGGTTACGGACAACCTTTTAAATCAAAATACTAACGTACTGCCTACTCGAGTGATCCGATCGATATGCTTTATCTCTGGTCTATTTGACTATCTGACTATTGCATATTCTCATAACTCCCGAATGATATTATGGTGAACATGTCTCATTGAGTAACCTTATTGAATAACTGGGGATCTTCGAAAGCGCAGCATGATACGATCGCAGCACGTCGACAAATGAGCAAAGTGAGCAAATGAACCTTTTAATTAGTGTGGACACAATCTTTTGCTGAACACCATAATTTGGTGGACACAGAAAGTTGCTGGACGCGGTTATATGACTGGATCACTGTAAACACCGATTATTCTCAAAACTTTCGTTACATTTGTTGCATTGTTCATAAAAGGAATTAGAAGATATCAAAAGGGGCATACAGAAATCGTTAAGTCGGAAAACAGACAAGACCATGGCCAACGAAATGAAACGAAAGACAAATATAGGACACACAACATTACACTGAAACCTAAAGCTGGAGTAACACGAACCCTACAAAAACGAGGGTGAGTTCAGGTGATCCGGAAAGGTAGGCAACTCCTGCTCAAAAAGAATCATTTGGTATGAAAACTAAATTATTTTACAACGCTTAAATTATATACAACATTACAAATTAAAATTCCCATCGTTTAAAATAATAAATAATTTTACATAAAATATATACACAGCTTTATGCTCCGGATTTATAAACGTTGGTGTCCAATATCTGTCCACACAAAGTTGACGTTGAGATGTAAACAGTTATCTGTACAATATTAAGTTTTCTTTAAATCGCATCGCACAGGATTTTTTTTGTTTCAAGGGACCGTCGTTTTATTATGTTGTTAGAATGTTCTTGTAAATCTGCGTTATGAATTATCAGATAACTGGACATTGATTCTTTGTAATATTGCCTTTATGGTAAATTCTCGGAAAACAAAAATCAAAAATTTGATGTCTCGGAAACATAATACGTCCAATTAAAAACGATTTTAAGGTTTAGCAGTAATATGATTTAAAATGGGTTTTGTAAAATCAAATTAAAATTATTGGTTGATTTAATGATGCTTAATGTCCTTCCAGCAAATATTTTATGCCCATTCAGATCGGGAGTATTTTAATGAGTGATGATGAATGAGCTATCTTTTGCTCAAGACCGATACGCTTAGCCGGTAATTAACGTGCTACATTTTTTAGCTCAAGAAAGCAACAGTCCACAGGGAGACACTTATTTTGACTCTTCCCAAGTGTTTCTTGCGGAGAAGTTTGTCGGGCGAATCCTCCGCACTCGAGGCGATCACGCAAACCATTATACCACCTAGGCTGTCAAATTGCAATTTAAAATTAAAAAGTTTTCTTGAATTGAGTTAATGAAATTAAATAAATTATATCTATATTCTGATATATACGGTGTATAATGAATAGTATGCGGCAGTGGTCGCACTTTTCTATATTACTCGTGCTGAAAATTACATGAAATAACAGAACTACTGGAAGAGGTCGTTGTTATCTTTTTTTTTTTATTAAATATCACTGAAATGCAATATGAAAAAATTCTTAATAAAATAAATATTTCAAGTCAGGATTGCAATTTTACAGACTATCCGGATATTAAATTCCCGGAGTCGGTAATTTCTTTTATTAATTCATGTTTGCGTTTAAATTCCATGTGCATGGATATTATTGTAATATACGTTCGTAAAACCCGTTTCTTAAGCTCAAACAAAATAAATTAGCTATTTCTGGCAATGTAAATGTATTGCATATTTATATGTAATAAACGCTTCTGTTACATTGAAGAGCAATTGTTAGAAAATTTCAATAAATAAAATGGTAGTTAAATTTAATACAAATGCAAATCCCTGACAGATATAATTTTTAAAATATTGACCTGATAGTTAAAGAATTCTTCGATTTAAGTAAGTATACGCGACTGAATTAGAGAAAAATGAATTTAATCTTTCCAGTGATTGATTCTTTAAAGAATAAAAAAGTAAATTCATTGGTTTAAAAATCAACATGAAGGATCAAACTATTCTTTTTATCCTGACTTTGTTGATAAATCCTGATGTTATATGATCGGAAGCAGAAATTCAATTCCATTTTCCTTACAGTTTTAACTGTCAGAACTTTTATTTAATATTATTTACTAAATATGAAGAGTTTTCCGTGAAATACTTTAAAAATCTGTGCACATTTATGTGCCCCAATGAATCTATTCACAATATATTTTTTTTTTCAATTTCGACAACTTAACAATATTATAGATTTCTATTAATCTTACTGTGTAATAAAAAATACCATACAACCGAAGCTTTCTAGTGTAAGTCTCTGTCAATGAATTTGTTTCACTACTTAGGAACGCATACCAATAATATATCGACCAATCAAAATCACTGTGGTCAGTGACTTTCCGAGGAACTGTAGTAGGCACGTAATATACTTGTCAATCGGTTTCGTTCACAGTTTATACTTGAATGGTTTAGATAGGCTGCTATCAAATGCTATTTTTCAGCATGAAATATTAAAATAAATAATGAAATAGGACATCTTAAATCAATTAATCATACGCGATTTAATATATATCCTTTGTTTTAATTTATGCGTAGATACACAGAGATAGAAGTTAAAGGGTAAAAATCACCTCTCTCAGATACGATCGCAATATGAGAGTTTTCACTCTCATGAACCCGAGTTTTAAACGGGGTCAAGTCATGCCGTCATTGTACACATAGCGACAATTCAAACAAAGAATATTTAGAAAACAAATTTGTGAGTTCTTATATATTAAATGCAACCTATAGATAAAATAAAGAGAAAAAAATGGAAATAGAGGATAATACCAGAAAAAGAGGCAAAGAATATATATATGTTGTATTTTTTATGCAATGAGCAAAAATAAGGTCTGAACAGTTGGCAAGCAGGTCACATTTTGTTTATCGACAACAATGGCGTCACAATTTCACAGGATAGTTCAACAGACAAACGGTATAAAGCCGTTTAAACCTCGACAAAAATTTCAGGAGATTTGACTGTTTTATACGCAAACATCAAATAGATTTCAGTTCAAATCGGTAGATTTTCTGTTATATTGGTTATCTATCTTCTTTTGAGAATAATATTACCTATATTTGTAAGCTAATATTTTAAATGTTTTCGGATGTTTGTGAATCAAATGACTCTTAAGGGGAACAAAATCTGTAATGGGCCGGGGATGACACAAGCTGCCAATAAATATCCGCAGATTGGTAACCCAGGGAAATGTATGAAACTAAAAGTGGAACAATTTTAAACACACAAACCAAAAGAGAATGCTAAAAAAGTTTTTTTATCTATCATAAAATATCAAAACATGTATATCTTTTATGTTTTGTTACCCTGGCCCATTGAATGTTTGCACTAACAAAATGAGATAGAGTTACCACGTCGAAAAAATAGCTAACACTCTATTTTTTTTCAAGTTAATTTTTTTTTATCTACACTCTATGAAGCCACAAAAATTTGATTTCAAACGATGGAAACGTGATAATTATATACATTTCTCTAATTCTTTTGTATATTTCACACTCCTCGAGAGGGTTATCTCTAGAGGGTTGTTATTTCTCGGCTGATGATTGGCTGATTTTCAGATCCCGCTTCGCTTCTCTCCACGAATTCAAAGACTTGTCACGATCGTATTTCTTACCCTGGAGGACTGAGCTTTCCAAAGACTCTATCAGTTAGGTAGGA
>JAULBM010302067.1:0-14727 GCA_032357055.1 Geukensia granosissima
GCTCTCGTCCTGAATATGCATGAAATATTTGCCACTGGACGTTAAGCACCATTCAATCAATCAATCAATTAAATCAAACAAAAGTTCTATAAAATGATACATCCTGTAGGAGGCTTCAAAGAAATAGGGACTGTGCATTTATATGTAATATTACATGTAATATTCAACTGTTCATTCTTTAATTTTTTTAAAAACTATTATATTTATTTGATTTTTTTATAAAAGATTTAGGCAGATTTTTGATAATCTATTTTTTTCAAATTACAGTTAACAAAATTCATAAAACTTTTGACGAATCAACATTTTTTAATCAATAATGGGGCATGAACATTAATCGAACAGCCTTTCTAAATTTTAAATCAAACTATTGAATTGGGTTATTTTGTGCGCAACTGGGTTATTATTATTATTTTTTTTTTTGGTCAAATATATGATTAATACATAAAATATATTCTAGTTCACTATAATATGATAATAAATTAGATGTCATATTTTCAAAATGCACACAACTTCTATTATTTAATAATATTATTTTTGTGGAATTTTTCTCTAAGCCAGAAAAACTGCGCAAATGCTTTATCTCTCACATTTATTGTTTGCGATCGGCTTAGATAGATAGAAAGGTATATGCACATAGTGACTTCAAACAATAATTTTTTAGTGTTACTTTGTGACGTAAAATTTGTACCGGAAGAAGTGTAATTTGATCAAAGGCGGACTGGACTTTGAATTCGTCCTATAAGTTTGGTTTAGTTGCAGGCAGAGAACATATAATCTGACTTGATAAGAATTACTAAGTACTCAATATCGAAAAATAAACAAAATGATTAACAATTATATAATCAATTGAAATGGCCCTTTAGGTGGAATAGGCCGTTCTGTTTCTCCGCCTGCAGGTAAAACGCCTGCTATAGAGGCGTCCGTAAGATGGGTTGGATGTATAAATATTTAGCCACCCCGAGAGCAGGCGGGGTTAAGAATTTGGGTGTTCAGTTTCTTGGCCAGGAGGTGGAACCCTTCCTAAAGAGTGTCGTTCAGTTAGGCAGGATGTATAAATTCTCAACTAATGCCATTCGGAGGTGACGTAAAACTGTCGGTCACGTGTTGTCAGAAATGTTACGCTCACAACACATTAAAGATTCCTTTGCAACAACTCGTTATGGGTCCGTTTGTGGCCAGTTCCGGAGGCTAAATTTTTCCGCCCCTACCTACACCGTCCAAATTTGGCATTCTGTAACAAGAGAATTCCCCCGACCTGACATTAACCCCCGACACTTGCATGATTTGTTGTTTATTAACTTGTTTCCGTCGTGAAAAATGCATGAAATGTTTGACGCTGAACGTAAAACAACAATCAATTAATTGAAATATTTTAAATAAATTTGCTTTTAACGGCGCGTAAATCTCATATTTATTTTAATATCAGTCGCTGTCTCAAATACTCTTTACACTGCAAGCTTTTATTTCAAGTCTTAACCTGTGAAATACGGAAGCTTTAATGATTAGATTGCTCATGGTAGATTAGATTCCCGTTGCATTTTGCTTCCTATTCCGAATTGTGCTATTGGATTTTGATTTAAAATTTCGGTAATAGATTGATATAATTATTATCGTTTGAATTTATGAATTCGAGCGCAAATTATTTCTTGTGTAGTGTCACCTAACTAAGGACCAGGGTTGTTAAGCTACGTTTTTGCCCAAAAATTGGCTGAAAGAGAAAAGTGGCTAATATGTTTTATATCGTTTGGGGTTCTACAACGGTCATGTTACACATAAAATTTGCTTAAAATGTAATAATTTTCTAAAACTTACTTATTGATACATTGTAAAATTCTAAACAATTTTGTCAATGTTGATATAGATCGCAGAAAAATTCAGAACAATCTTTGCTTTGCACAAATGAAAATCTATCACAAATGTTAATTAAAATATCTTCGATACAATCATAGCGCATCTCCTTTTTCTTTATCTTCGAGAAGTTTTTCTACACTCGTATCTGTTTTAAAGAATACCATCGAAAAAAAAATAGGTAAATGAAAATGTTGCATTCTTTTTTAATTAGTCAAACGTATCCCGCTGTTTTGTCGAAAAGATGACAATTATATTAATTTAAATTATGAACGATTGAAAGACGATCTTTAAATACTATTTTACAACAACTTATTTTTGTGTCACAAAATCTAAAATCAGGCCAATCATGAGGCTTACCGTGCTCACTCCTTTGGTGATGTAAGCTTTGCTACAGTAAGCTACTATCAATCTAGATTTAGCAGCACTATTATTTCAGTCTGCTGATGCAGAACGACAGGGCAAACTCGTATTGGTCATGTTGATTTGAAAAAAAAGGTGAAAAATTACCTTAAAGTAATTTTTTTTGGAAAAACGTAAATTCACATAAAAATACAAGGAAGTTTTGCAGTGGGAATCACTTTTTTCTAATGACTGGCAAACTATAGATTTTTTTCTCCCAAAAAATGAAAATAAATGCTTTTATTATCAGACTGGCAACTAAGATTTTCTCTATTATCATTTATAATATAAAAAAGTTAATTTTGAAATGACCACCATAAGAGAGACAATAGGCCAATTATTCTACTGAACATTCATTGATATATTGAGAAATGCTTTTAAATCTTAATTTGAAAAAAGTAATTAACTTTGACATTGCGTGTGAAAGGTCAAATTCTGTAAACAGTATACATGTATATATATTTTAAGACTTACCACTTTCACTTTGAAAGAAATATCACAATAGACCAATACTACATGTACTAAATGTATAATACATAGTTTCATATTTCGTCATCAACATCAAATAAGATGTAAAACAAACCCACTTCTATCGATTCGGAGATCAATTGTCAAAGTCGATATTTTCATTGATATAAACTAGTAAACGTTGTGATCAACAGATATTGCTGATGTTTGGCAGTTTTATCCAATATTATAATTAAATCAAATCGTACCAAATGCAATTAGCAAAGAAAATCAATTAACGCTTGATAAGTGTCATTACACCTTAATATAAAATTACATAAGAAGATGAAATATTATATCAAAATTAATTTATGGTAAATAAATTATCTTTATATTGGGGAGTTAATAATGTATAGAATAAGGTGTGTATTTCTTCAAAATACGTGTTTACCATTATTGAATAAGTCTTTTTGAAGTTTCTGAAATTAAAAAAAAGAAGCATTCGATCATCGTCGGTTCTATTTGATTGATTCTTCTTTGCTCATGCATACCATCAAATGAAATATTGTATCAAGTTTTTGAAAAATAAATTATCTTAAGATTGGGCGTAAATAATATATAAAAGTAGGGATATTTGTCTTAAAAATACGAGTTTATCGATATTGAATAAATCTGTTTGAAGTTCATGAATATTTACCAAAAAAAAGAGTTCATCGTCGTTTCAATTTGATTGATTCTTTTTCTCATGTTCGTCAATTAAGAATATTAATACATGTATTTGTTTTTCAAATAAGAATGCTAACTAATCATTCGTTTTTCTGTGCATGTAGCATTGAAAATCATTTGAGAAAAAAAAATTATGTACATGTAAGAGGTAATCATTCGTTTTTCTGTACATGTAGCATTGAAAATCATTTGAGAAAAAAAAATTATGTACATGTAAGAGGTATACCCATTATCCCAAGTAGTGGTTCAGTAGCATGGCCATTTACTCAGTTCTAAAAAACGGACATACTTTAAACACTTTTGTTTAACATGACCTACTGAAGAAATTAATCCGTACTGAACTTTGCTTTAAATGACTGATTTCACACCATTTGTCACACTTTAATCCAAAATTTTGGTGTGTTCCCCGAACGACTATTTGACTTGGTCAATCGCGCGTTTTTTTTTACATTTTCAGTCGCGCGCTACATCAAACGTGAGAAAAAGATAATCAATAGCATGACTTTTACCTGAACTCTTTCGTTTGACAGGTTAAATATATGTTTTATTTTTAAATATAAATACCATTTAATTTAAGTCTAAAATCATAGAAAAATAGTCGGGCGGCGAGACCTGAAAATTTTTGACTTTAATTCATCCTCAAAGCAAACACCTACATGTAAATCGGGTATAATTTGAAAGACGATACATGTAGCTTTTAATTTAAATTGATCGTCACAAAATTTTATTGCAATTTTTTTAGGCATCAACGTTCAAAAGTCACCCACCAGATGAACCAAAACAAACAGACAGGAACATACGACACAAAATTAAAATATTGCAAAGAGCAATTTGAATAAACCGTACACCTTTATCATTTACGAATGATGTGCAAAATGCGTGAACAATTTTTGAAAAAAAAACACATCGAAAAATTGACGTTATTTAAACATTCATTGCAATTACATTTGTAATCAACATAACGTTGCAGAGTTGAAAAAAATCCAAAATTTATAGTCCACAGAGACACTATTTCAGTTCAAACGTGTTTATTTATGGAATTCACAACAAAGTTCGTTTACCTCCCAGGGACAAGAGTTCAAGATTCTGCACAAAGTAGAAACACTCCTTATAACTAGCTCACTCACTGATCTGACTTTGCAATTATACAAATTTCGAATCATTTCAAAAGAGTATGACTTTATGCATACAAAATGTGAAACAATTAAAAAAACACAACAATTGACCTAATCCATTGGAGAAAAAACGTTGAACAAATAACAATAAAGGGATAATAAAGCAAAAACAACCACTTGACTACAGATTCCTAAGAAACTGTTTTTCCTAACTGGAAAATTTAAGTTGTAACAGGGATATTGTTTTTTTTAATTTATCAGATTATGTTCATTAGGAAACTCGAACTGTAATTTGAAGCTGTTTTATTTCTTGATTGATATCTGAACCTTTCCTGAAAAGAAAACTATCTTTGCTTTAATTTGCGACATAATTAATGCATTAATTTTTTACTCGATATTACATAATTGCCAAATTGCCATTTGTTAGATATTGTCACCCATATTCATGTAGAAAAATGAATCACATAGCTGTTTGGAGTCAAACTCAAATGTGCAACTATATCGCAGGTTTTTTAATTTCCTTCGTGTCGAACGACAGTTTTTACTTTTGCTATTTACTCTTTTCAAAGGTGACTTATTTCAAAATATTTAATATTCCATGATTTAAGAAGCTAAATAAGAATTTGGCTGTAGGTTTTGGTACGGATTGCAAACCATTCATCAGTCCAAAAGGCTGGATATAGACACAGTATGCACTAGTTGTTTATTTAATTGAAGTAAATTGTTGATATATTTTGTAAACGTGAAGCTATAACGAGTAATTTTGTCCTGTAGCACTCCTTCCTTGAAGGAGCAAGATAGTAAAAATCCTGGCAATACGAACTGATGACGACCTCGTTTAAAATGAAGTTTTGATATAGAACTTTTAGAACAGATTTTAGGTGTGTGTTCTTTGGGTGCATTAATCTCCTTAAATACGCGACTTTTTGTCGTCCCGCTGCCAAACTTAAATATATATATTTGTACATATATATAAATCATATCCAGGTTCGTTTCGCAATTCGGTTTTTTATACGAGTTTACCGCGGTAGTCACGTGGCTGCAGACAAACATTCCTGAGTTGTCAATGTAAACAGTAGCTGCAGTTCCACAATCTTTCGTGTGAAATGGAATATTGCACGTGAAGAAATGTAACAGCGATAATCGTATAAGCGATAATCCTCAAATTCAAAGATGTTCTTTTTCTGAAATTTCCAAGAATACATTTAGAGGTAAAAATGTGGGTCAGGGACTTATTTTTTTTTATCAGAATGCTTGGCCGGTGTAATTTTGTCGTTCAATATTTATACGAATGCTTGATCGTTGTAATTGTATTCTGAACAAAAAGTTTTTTATCGTTGTACAACAGCTGAACATAAAGTTTTTACAGAATCATTCACCAGCTGAGCATGAACTCTTTTCAACACATAAAAATAAAAAATAAAAAAAATAAAAAAAAATAAATAAATAAAACACGGACCACAGAGTAATGTGTTTTTTTGTTCCCAGGTTAAAAGTTACCTTTTCAAGTATTCTGTTCTTAATTCATGTAGATCAACTTGCATGCAGCCTTTGAAGACATATTAGTAAATGTGTAAAATTTATCGGCACATATAGCTCCATTGCATATTGCAGAAGGACAGATATTTCTTGTGGTATTGCTTTTGTTGAGACACACCATTTTAACTGATACTATATCCTTTGCGGCCGAAGTTTTCTAATTACTATTTTACACCCGTCCATGCTTACAAACACCAGACGACAAGTTGTTCGTCTTGTTTTATTTACCGACTGCACGAAATTTAGCTGTCGTATTATGTTATATTGCAGTTTTCGTCGACGTTATCGTTGGTGTCTGTAAACATGTATCTTTCGGCATGACAAGTTACGTTTCAGAATATTTGGGGACTACGTAAAGATTGGTATTGGTTTTTGTTGGTATAGCCCGCTGTTTTATTAAGGAGGGACTAAAAGCGTGTTTTTTTATAATTTAATGTTCAAAGTTATTTATTTTTTAGCATTTTTATTGGGGTTCTCCCTTTCTTGCATCACCCAACCCTGAACAAATCGGAACATTCAGTATAATAAAAACATACTGCCTTTAGGTGTGAGTGTTATGGTAGATTAACACACTTAGAAAAAATACCACACTCAGAAAAATATTTTTCGACTTGTCTCAGGTGGTATTTTTTCTTCGTGTGGTAATCTACCATAACACCCTCACCTAAAGGCAGCATGTTTATATTGTCACCTTTTTAGACAAATATTAGAATTTTCTCTGTTTTTTATAAAGAGAATAAAAAGAATTGGTAAGTAATAAGAAAAATATATATTGAGCATAAAAAGATACAATTAATATATGAGATATAACAGAAAAAAAGATTTAGTTTATAAATGTGGCTTTGCAAGTGTTGCCTGATATACAGATAAGATATTTTAACTGTTCAGTCAAATCTTCTGATTTTCAATTGATTTTATTAAAATACAACAGTAAGAAAACATATATTAAAAATAGACACAAATTATTATTGATATCTGAGAAAGAACAAAAGTATGGTTTAAGAAATTATATGTTGCTATGCAAGTGTTGAATTATAAATCGATAGGTATTGTGTCATCTTGAGAGACAAATGTGTAGAATGTGCATGTTCTTTATTGAAAAACGATAAAACTGGGAGAATAGTATGAAAATTATACATGTATATTAAGGATAGGTACTAATTATGACTGATATATGAGAAAGAACAAAAGTATGGTTTTAGTTTTTATATTTACTGTTTTGTAAGTGTTGAATTATTAACCGATAGGTATAGGTATTGTGTCATCTTGAGAGACAAATATATAGAATTTTCATGTTCTTTATTGAAATACAATAAAACTAGAGAATAGTAAGAAAATTATATATTGAGTATAAATGATAATTATATTGATATATAAGAAAGAACAAAAGTATGGTTTCAGATTCAGTTCGCAAGTGTTAAATTATATAGTGAGAAGAAAATTATAGATAAAATTTCCGTTTACATGGCTATCTCAGGAAAATCGTGAATCTGGGTTACAAACTGGTATTTTATTTGTCTAATTATTTTTTTTATTTTATGATTTTGATCATAAATTGTCATTGCTATGATTAAAGGGTATATATCTTACTTTCCATTACACTATATAAGAAACTATTATAGGACATCTATTTTTTTACTACATAGGACATCATTTTATTTTTCAGCATTCTTATTAAAATTAGATCTCCGCACTCGCTCGCTTTTGTATTGTATAAAAAGAAAATCCAACAGAATTTATAGTTTTATTGGTTCTTAATGTACAACGGTCACATGGTACTAAAAAGTTGCTTTAAATAAGAAAATACTACAACGGTCACATGGCACATAGAAATTGCTTTAAACATGAAAATACTTATATATTGCTTAATTTGATGCAAAATTTGATACAGTTTTGTCGATTTTCATATAGATCTATCAAGTACAAGCTTTTGGTTAAAATATCTGCGTGATGTTTCGCTGCGATCATATCTATTTTGAACAAAACACCTCCAAAATTTAAGTATTGTTACAGAAAATGTTAATTTCTTGCTAAAATACTCTAATATGCCCTGTCGTTTTGTCGTGATTAGATGGGGCACGGGACTGATCATTTGTTGAATGTTGGTCACGAATCTTTTGACAAACATCAATTTTCCACTTCCCGTTGGTCCGACAAAAAGACTAGTAAAAGGATGCACCCATGGCTAGAAATGGTCCGGATCTGGTGTTTCGGAACATACATATAAGTTGGGTCTTTGGTTGGATAGATTTGGAACGAAGTTTCCTGGTCAACGGTATGATACCTCCTCTCAAACGCAGGATTTTTGTTATCATATTTGTTGTTTGGTAACTGGAGTCTGGTCATCTCAATACCATTTGACGAATCGTTGTGAACCAATCGTAAGTGTCTATTGAGACTGTGTCTCTCCTAGAAAGTTGCTTGTCACAGATTTAATATTGATAAGATTTATTGATTGATTGAATGTTGCTTAACGTTCAGTGGCAAGTATTTCATGCATATTCAGGACGAGTGCATATTAATGAATAATGATGATGAACACAGCTTCGTACTAGACCGACACGTTGAGCCGGATTTTTAACGTGCCAGCTTACAAAAGCAACAGTCCGCAAGAAGACATGCCACTTTTCCCAGAAAAAGTATACTGACTCTGGACCGACCAGTCTTTGTTCTTTACTATTTAATGCTGTGTGCTTAGCGGAGAAGCCGCAAATACCAATTTTAAGACTTTGGGTTTGACCCGACCTGGGATCGAACCCACGACCTTCTGCACTCGAGGCGAGCACGCTAACCATTAAACCACCAAGGCAGTCCATAGGTGAGACATGTTGTCACTTCAATGGTCACTGAACAAATGACACTTTGGTCGTTTTACGGTCCTATATAATTTGTTTCGTGGTGGGATATGGTGTGGTGTGATGTGGTGTGGTGTATTTTGGTGTGATGTGGTATCTTTGGTAATGAGTTACTCACGACTTAGTCAATGTGGCAAATCACATCACACCACATCACATGGAGAGGGGCACGAAACAAGTTGTTAAAAAAGTGCCTTGCATTTTTCTCTCTTATCAAAAAGATAGTAAACAAAATTTAAAAATCAACGATTGTAAATTCCTTACTTTCACTGCGTACGAAGAGCTTTTCTGGATCAACCTTCATCAGGAACGCTGATATATTTCCTATCATAATATGGATATATAATATTGGAAAACAGGAAATTAGTTACAAGAGGACAGAGAGGTGTCCCTTACCTATTACATAATTTTTTTTGTAAGACTGATCGAATTAAAAAGTTTGAAAATGGGATATTACATTACTTTGAAAACTGCTATTTTTCAAATGCTGGTGGGGTTTGTCAGAAGGTAACCAAAAACTGTAATTATAATAAAATCAAATTGAAAAAAGAAAGAAAAAAATATTCAATTTCACGGAATATGACTTTTTATTGATGCTTTTTTGCATTATAACTCTTTTCCTCTCATAACTGTGTCAAAATTTTCAAGATTTAATTTTCAAGAGAAATTAAAACTAAGAACAATGCGGAACCATAAAAACCAGGGGTGAACTCTAATTTTCCGGAAGTTCTTGCTTCTGTAGTGACACATTGTCCAATTTCCAATCCACAGTTTTTAGTTCTTACATGCTCTGTTTCTACTTTGTTAATACAAGTAGGAGATGTGGCATGATTGTCCGTGAGGCAGCCACCGACCAAATGACAGTAGAATTTGAACTTCTTCAGGTCTCATTAGGCCTTCAACAATGAACCAGAGTCCATACCATAACGGAAGCTGCAAAAGGCCCCGAAATACAAAATGTGAAACTATACATAAAACACGATAGTCGAACTAATTCAATGCCAAAATTGTTAACATATACCAATAGATGACTAATAAAACAACGACAACCACTGGAGTTAAGGTTCCTGGCTTGGGACAGGCACGTTAGTATGTGGCACGGTTAAACCGGTTGGTGAGCGCTCAAACCCCCTCCTTTGTTTGCCTTTCTAAAAGATTTTAATGTATGGACACCATCTGTAACTAATTCAAATCAACTTTTTGCTTTGAATCTACAACTTTCATGTTGTTAATTATAAATAAAAAGTGTCTGTGTTGGTATCATTGCGAGGAATATTTAATCCTTAAGTAGATTCTTTCCTTCGTTTATAATATTCAAGGTCGCAAGAAGTTGCACGATTCCTGTCAATTGCCATTTTTGATTTCACACAGAACATCAGACTCAACATGAATTTGTATTATTTTTGTCTAAAACTTCACTCTTAAATAAATCATAATTTAACTGTCAAACTATTTTCCTCTGTTTAGGTTTTTAATTTTGGCTTCTCATTCTACAAAAATGAAAACATCAAACATAACTGCCTTCAATGCTAAATAAAAGATAAGCCATAAATTAAATTTTCAAAGACTTACACTTATATTTTTTAATTAGCAATGGCGATTTGCAGATCGAGATTGCGGAAAATGCATGAGAATGACAGACAGGGGAACGGAATGTTTTGGATATAAAAAGTACTTTCAGCCTTTCTAATGGATACACCATAATATTGTTGACTTTCGAATAATTAAGTGGTCAATGACAGTCTTCTAAGATGTATGAAAACGAATATTTTCGATATAATTTCAGTCCACTGTTGTTATTAATCGTCTTAAACGATAAATCTTCCTAAAATGTAAAACTGTTATTTTTATAATATAATAAAAAGACTGTTTATGTTTTCATTGTGATGACTTTTTGTAAAGGATAACGACTTGTAAAAGTGATGGTTCAAATTGTAGAATTTAATGTCTTTGATCCCTTCATAAAAATAGTAAAATATGCTTGATGCCTTGTGTATGTAAACAAGCAAAAGGGGTGTGATTTAGTCACAGTATATGTAAATTATACATCCGGTTCCGGTTTAACTGGCTGATCCATTTTCTGTTGCAGTGTTCATGTGCTTTTGAATTAGTTTGACATTCTAACAAATGACCAAATTGACGTGTAGTATCAACATAATTGCCTTCTTGAACGCTTCTTAGAACCGACAACGAAAAAGACGAAACATGCCAAATGTGCATGTGGGGGACCTGACCGCTAACAAAAAAAAAGAATGGTATCGTTTAGAATAAACAGCCAATCGTTTGAAAACATGGACTAAAACTGAACCCTGAGTATAGGTCGACATCCCTGACGTCACCACACTGTCAGTCGATGATCATCTTTTAACTATCACCCTTGAAGTGAAATCCAGAGGTGGATCAGGTCTTTTGGAAAAGGGGACCCACTTGCCAACACAATTTTGTACATAGGGGGATCTGATTTTGGAAAGTGTAACCTGCCAGTTCATTCTCGCCTGCATGCAAAAGATACGGATACGCACCTTAAATCTACTCCAGACATGAAGTTGTGATGCAAAATTACTTTTTTCATGAGAACAGATTTATAATTGTACAAGGAAATAAATGAGAAATATTTGCTAATACTAACTTCCCATATTTGTCATTATAAAAGTGCTGTCCATAGAGACTCACAGTCTTAGTGAACGGCTGACAAAACCACCCCTGCCAAATGTTCTGGATATACATAATAACAATAATCATATTATAGTCAATACCATAACGGAAGCTGTAAAAGGCCTCCAAAATACAAAATGTGAAACTAATCTTAATGATGTTCGCTTCTCTGTTTGGAAATAAAGTTTTTTCAAATAACTGTAATAACAGTTTAGGATATTAATGTTGCAAGAAGATAAACTGAAAAAAATCATGGGTCAGTGGGCTTTTTTTTTAAATAAAAGCATTTGAAAATTTGGCAAGAAATAGATTTCTCTTGATTTTCCATAGGTTTTTCAATTAAAACCAAAGAAGAAATAACAAGAATTTCGTAAAAACATCTTGAATGGCACTTTTATGTGTTTAATGAAATTGTGAAAAGAAAAGTGGGGGTCAGTGGGCAAAAATATTGCAGAAAACCTAATGCATGTAGATTCGTTTTTCGTTTTCAAGAAAACCATCACGAGAGTAAGCACTTGAATTAACCAAAATTAAGTTTATTGAAACAAATCGTAGTAGCATCCTTTCTTAAGCCAACAACTTTTAATAAATGTTATAAACACCCTGGGTAGTTGACTGTGAATACTTGAATCGGACTAACTTTAAAATATAAGAACAAGACAATAAAATTTTAATTTTGTATTGAGCTGACTAGGGGGACTGCTAAAGTTGGAATTCCATAAGACTTGCTTGACGGACAATATGGCTATACTGAATATAATATTGTAGACTAATGGTGGGCTACTGTATAGCTGGCGCTATCCGAGCTTGGTTAGCAAACTTAACATCTCATGCTAGATATCAAAATTTAAGCTTTGTTGAACAAAAATCTTTTCTCTTGAAAATATTAATATTTAATTTTGTACCTGATTCAAAAATGGAATTAACGAGACAGATTTTTGCAAGTGTACTGCTTGAAGCTTAAAGTCAGATTGTCATATTGCTCCAGCAAACGTCCTTCTATAGTCTCAGGACCCTAGGTGACGTCAGTTAAAACGCTGTTTAAGCCAATCATATTTGACGTTTCTTACGTGATTCGGAAAGTACCGTTATACTTACTGTACAGCATAAGGATAAACAATTAACCAGACAGTTTTATTAAGTCCTTACGCTGTCCTCCTTGTCCTTTTTGCAAAATAATACGTTTGAAACAAAAAGGACAAGTTAAGTTGAAGGCATTTTTTAAGTACAAATATGTTTGATTGGTTTGGCGTAGGGCGTAAGAATCTCAAGTCTTCACACACGGGAAAGCTAGTTAAAATTGACCCAATAACGGGTGGCTAATAATGGGCCAAAACTGATATCATTATGGTCATTTTACTATTTTTATGAAACAGAAATGCAATATTGAGATAAATTTATCTACAAAAGGTAGTCGTTTAGCAAACTTTAAGATTTGCACGTTTGAAAGTGAAAGTAGAAAAAACGCTAATGACCAACGTGTAAACAACAGCGAATATGAAGGAATTTCCTACCAAGAATTCCATATTAAAGGGAAACATATGGTTAGTTTAGCAAGCACCAGTATCAGGGAAGTCAATAAAAGTTGGGGCTAACATTGTTTTGGGGGAAACGCTTAAATCCAGTTGAAATGGGATTGTGTATATTGCCTGTAGAATGTGCACGTATATCAAAGTCAACCACCCGGGAACATGCAAATCAATTAAGCAGACGTTTTATAGAATACATAGAGACAAATGAATTAATGTCATCATAGACTGTCCCCTAAAGTTCATTACAATTCCCCTTACCCAAGTCTATTAATACTCCGGTATTATTTGTCCATCAGTTCTGCAAGCATTTTGAATACTTATGACACTAATCACTAAATTGTTAATCGGAATAGTCAGCTTTTATTTTCCATTCCCAACCGTAATGCCGTAATGAAATATATTTGCACAGTTTAATGTATTTATCAACTCTACGATCTCTCAGAGGAAATCCTTTCCATCATCTGTAAACATAGTTCATCATGGAGTTCCCCCAATGCAATTTGCCGTTATGTTTCATGGTTGTAGAATCATCCTTTAGTGGCGACTTTGTCGGTTTCAGACGGAACAATTAAACTGGTCCCAGGTAAAGCAAGGAAATTAAACTTTTCCAAAAGAGCAGATCGGTTTGGGATATTAGATGGATTTGCCATCATTTCCAATGTCATGGCTGTGTGCTGAAAGACCAAGAGTTTTTGGTCTGGAGTCAATTGTTCATGGTTATTTGGCTGCCAAACAATGGAATCGGTCAATATGATCTGTCCATTCTTCCATTCTCTTCTGGCCGGCGGGAAGAGATGCATACAACCAATGGTCAAGAGTTGTTTAGCCCTAGATTTCATGGTGGTACCTAGCTCTTCGTCAGAAATGTCCTCGTATTGACTTTTGAAAAAGCACGGCGAAGGTTTCCGGAGCCAGTGGATGAGGTGGATGAAGATAATACAGTGGTCTGAGAGGTGGCAGAGGTTGAAACGGCAGTGACAACGGATGGACTTGGGTTTGGCGGCTGTTGGGCTTCCAGAGTGTTGGTAACAGCTCTTCCAAGACTGCTTGACGTAAACACAGGGATGTTTTTATAACTTTTAGAAGGAATAGGATCTAGACGTGCTGACAGAGTAACAGGCTTTGATGAAGTTGTGGCGGTGGTATTATTAGTTGATAAGAAGAACAGTGATGCTTCATTTGCCTTAAGTTCTTCTTCTACTGACTGTGGTGGAATGCTGAAAGACTAACCCAAGTCTGTGATTGGATGAATCATCCGCATGACACACTTGAAAAATGAATGACTAATGTTTAGGGTCCGTTCCAGTAGTCCAACTTTAGTTAATTCCTCAGCCTAATGCAATTTTTCAACCCTTGAGTCCTCTGGAACCTTAATTCCGTCTTTCGGTAGCGTTGTCATTTTTCTAAGCAGGCTGTCTCGTGTTTTAAGGTCTTTTAAAACCCTGTCATGAAGGTGAGCCCTCCAAAAGTCTGTGCCACACTTAACATCCAAATAGATATTTCCAGAGACCAGTTGGCTGGAACTCTCCTTCTGATGCATGGTGCCATTTATCTTCTTTTACTCTGCGCCAGCCCTCAAACCACTCAGTCTTTCCTCTGCTTAAGGCC
>JAULBM010302077.1:0-14726 GCA_032357055.1 Geukensia granosissima
TCTGAATTATTAACGGAAAAGATATCGTCAAGGTAGCGGTAGGTATTGTTAAATTTGTCTATCAAATCAGTTTTAGATGCTGAGTTGTATTTTTAATGTGCTTGCTCATGAGAGCAACAATACGCAGGAAGACATGCCTCTTTACCCAGAAACATTATTCTGACTCTGTGCCAACCAGAATTGCTCTTAATCCTAATGTTGCATACTTAAAGCAAAAGTAAACAGTGATTTATAGTTTAGCCCCAATTTCAGGAATTATTTGCGGAGTGGAGGATTATTACCTGAGTCACCAACGGCTGTCTGTCCATCAGTCCGTCCGTCCGTCCCAATAAGCTTGTCATCGCAACTCCTTGGTATGCAGATAGAACATCATATGTAGTTGTGCACATCACAAGGAAATTTTGATTGCCTGATTTTTGTGGGAGTTATGCCCCTTGGAACTTAAAAAAATAGTCATAATAGTGCAACTCCTCCGAAACTACTTATTCGATTTTCATGAAACTTGGTATGTGGATAGGACATCATATGTAGTTTTGCATATATCGCCAGAAAATTTTTATCCCCTCATTTTTGTGGGAGTTATGCCCCTTGGAACTTAGAAAATACTCATAAACGACCTTGCCATCAAAACTCCTCTGAAACTTTCCAACCAAATTCAACGAAACTTGGTATACAGTAAGAACATCATAGGTAGTGCATATTAGCAGGAAATATTGATTCTCTAAATTTTACGGCAGTAATGCGAGCACAGCAGGTCCACACATCATTAGGTCTCACTTGTTTTTAGATTGTCTTCGGGGTAAAGCAATTTACAGAAAATCTAATATGGGAATTTAATTAAGCTCCTATACCCGTCTATGGTTTGACTCAGCACTGGATGGAATCCAAGATCTTCCACACTAAAGGCAAGCATGCTAACTATTACACCACCGAGGCAGTCTGTAACAAGGTACTAGGTGTATTTAAAATAAATTACATGTTATATACACACCATATTTTCCACAACCTGCAGGATTGTATTCAGGTCCAAATTACACTCCATTATAAGACTGTCACCTCTCTGAACTGACTGTGTATCTGTTGTTGGATAATCATCAATTTCATCTCCTGAAGAAAAAACATACATATCATTACCAGAATAATGCAGGGGAGCATGTTACAAATATGTGTTCTCGTGTCTAAAACCAAATTCAAGTTTTGAAAGAGTCCTCAGCATCAACTTTTTTTAATGGATAGAATTTTATTACATTTAGAGTTGCAAATCAGAAAAAAATGACAGATTTGGATAATTATTTTTAAAAAGAAGAAATTCACATCAATTGTTATGGACAAACAATTTGACCTAAATGGCTTGGTTTTTTATAAAAAAGATTATTAATTCAAATAATTCAGTTGGATGGCATGGTGACTGTTGGAGGGAAAACACTAGTTCCCACTTGCTATAATCAGTGAATAATTATACAAAACATTCTTATTAACAGGTCTGAAAATAACATCTTTGTTATAACCAAACTGACTGAACCAAAAAAGATATTTAATACTCAACTTTCTCTAGTAAATGGTTAATTCCTTATTACTGCCTTTAACTTAAAAAATAAACTTATTTTGTTAATTTCATTCTTTTAAACTTTAAACATGCTTCTAAATACTTTTCTTTTGAAGAACTGATATCCTTGAACATAATGCGATGGAACATGAATGCACTGAAATGATTCTTTTTACATGACTTGAACACAAACGAACAACTTCACTTTTTATTGACTACTTAAACAGACACTTGTAGACTTTGTTTTGAATGAACTGTATAACCCAGGGTTGGGTAACCACTGTATAAGTTTATAAGTTTAACCTCCCCCCCCACCCATGTCTCATGTGCCTGCCCCAAGTCAATAATGGTCATAGGTATGTTTTTGTGATTATTGTTTTGTTACATGTGCATTTTGATAGTATTCAGCTAAGAGCAGCTACCGGTAGTATTATTTTACACATACTCGATTTTTATTTCGGGGATTTAGAGCTTTTTACAAGGAGTGGCATTCCATCCTTGTTGAGGACCATGTGAAGACCTCAAGATTTGAAAATTCCCTCTGTTTTTTTTGTGGTTGGAGTACAGTCTCTCTGACATTTACCACTTATCTTCTTATTTTTATAATATAATGTACAGAAATGTCCCACTATATTTTAATCGTATCCCTGAATGCACACATCAGGAAGGTGCTCTCCTCTTTCATATTCCTTTACTAGTTTAAAACACATTTAACAAACAGTGGAATACCTCTCCTTCTTGTTATTTGTTGCCCAGCAATCTCCAATATACTTCTGTTCTGAACACCTGGTTCTCTTCTAACTAAACCACCAACATTTTGTATCCTACAAAAATCTTCAGACATCTTGTCTTTGACAGGCTAAATACTTTAAAAATGGACTGGCCTTTAACTCCATTCTACAATACATATATAACTGGCAAGTGTGGTCACAGAAATGTCTTGCATGGAAATTTTCTATGTACACTTTTCAACACACAAAATAAAACATTAAAGACTAATAAATATCATGTACACCTTAGAAGTAACTAAAAAAAGACCATGTGGCACATCAAGAAAACATAACCTTAGTCACTAGACCATGAAAATGAAGCCAAGATCTAACAAAATATAGCAGACTGTCAAATACGTAATAACTACAGACAAAATATTATAGGTTAGTTATAACAGTTGTTGGAAAAATGGACTTAAATGTGAAACCTGTCACAAATTTTACAGACAATTGTCCATAAAAAAAGATAAAGGTCTGCTGATATATAGAAAGAACCAACCAATATCTATCTTGAGACCAATGTCCAAGTTATTGAGAAACACTGTTAATGTGAAAGTTTGTTGCAAATTTTAAAATTTTTAACAAAGTCACTGAACCATGAAAATAAAGTCAAGGTCAAATGACATATGACTAGTTGGCAATTTCATATCCTGGACTATTGGCATACAAATTTTGATTAAACTGAGTTTGAAGAGTTCTAAAGATATAAAACTTTCATAAAAGATTACACCACTGCTGCAGTCATGGCAGTGCTAGTGGACACTATCTCTGTCTCCCTTCACAACTTAACATATCAAAAACATTAACAATACACTTACAGGCAGTCACTGAATATGCAGATCAATAAAAAAACATTTCAAAGGAGAGAAAATAAAATTTTAACAGGGTTTGTTGGAACAAACAAACAATAATTTATTTAAGGCTCCAGGTTGTACCAACTGATTGGAAGTAAAAGGTGAATTTGCATTTAATGTAATCTACAGATTTGATTTGAATTTCTAAGAACATGTCAGAGTGCATGTTTGATATTCAATTATAGGTAGGCAATACATTTATATTTGAATGTTTCATTTATTAAAATTAAACATTCATTTAAAAGCAGATCTACCTTTCATGTCTTAACAATAATATCATAAATGTAAACTGTCTTAAACTTCTTTGATAAAATATCTAGTGATTTAACCTCGAGTTTTGGAAATGTCAACACATTGATTATTTGATAAAATAAATTATTATTATTCATTTAGAATGAGAATCCTTTAATGAGTGTACATGTTTCTGCCTAAATTAATTAAGCACTCATTATATTTTAGTCCAATAAAAATGCATGTAGGCTGGTACTAAAATTGCACAGGGATATTAAGTAACTACTAGTATTTCCCTTATAAATAACGAAATTGAGCTATGCCTTCGCTGTAGTTTTCGGCAATAACTTTTAAATAAAACAACAGAAAAAAAATTATAAAATATCCTATTAAAGAGGAAAGTCTGTAGATTTGAAAAATGTTACTCATTTGATATTCAAATCAAATATAAATTAACGAATTTGATTTAAACAGAAGAACGTATGTTTTTACTGCAACATTTTTGTGAATTGGATTGTTAATCAATCGATAATAAAATAAAATATTCAAATTTTAATAAAAAATATTCTAAAGCACTCACTGAAATTACTCTTTCTAAATATATATGTTTTAAATATGACATATTTAAAGCTTAATGTTAAACTTGTCCGTAGTTCACATACCAAAATTTCATATATATCGTCGTATTTTAAACAAAAAAGCGAAAATTTTACGTGACTTTATTCGTAAGAAATATTGATTAAAAGTTAGAATTTCCTAATAAAATTTATACCAATGCATTACTTAAACATTTCTCTTTACAAACATATGCATTTCATAAATGTTCTATTAATTGTTATATTTCTCTCACACCTCGGCACAAAGTTGACTATGTTTCAACAAAGAAATCACTCAAAAATCCAGTCGTGTACAGGTAACATGGAACGACGAGGCGTGAAATATTGACCTGAGTTACATATCCCTGTGTTTTTAGTCCCAGATGTAGGCAAGTGCAATAAACATACAAAATTATACCCCCTTGGAATACTCAGGTGAGATTTTCATACCACTTAATATTTAAATATATCTTACACGTATTTTAAGGATACTTCACTCTTTCCATGTATATTTATACACAATATGCTATACTTTGTTTTAACACTTTTCTTAATAATTATTTCCATTTGTATTTACATCATATATATTTTCTCTTTGGAGAAAATCTTTTGTTTATTTTTTGGGGCACAGTCTCCCCCTCTCCATTAAAAATTAAATAGAAAGAATTTGGAAAGAATCAAAATGCACAGGCACATTCTATACCCACCATTCTATAGCCACAATTTAAATGAAACCGTGTTTCCCTTTTTCCCTTTTATATACCTTCTCTGAGCCCCTTGATTAACCAATGATCAAGGTCAAGGTTATCTGTGTCATGGCCTAGTGTAAAATTTAGCACAAACATCCCATGCTGTCCACAATCGAATGTGATTCAGTAAGATACCTCTGTATAAAAATCTAAATCAAAACATAGAGGAAAAGTGTAATTCTTGCTGTTTATTTAAAGTATGAGTATATTACCTTCTTTTATTCAGTGTAACTGTACAGCCTGCCTTCTTTTTCCGTAAGATAACCAGGTGGCGCTTGATGTTTCCGCTTTAAGTTGAGGCGTTTGAAGGTATCTACGATATTCTGCAGCATCGTTACATTGCAGGGTCTGTCGAATGATTAAAAAATCCTCGTTCCAAGTTACTGACAGTTATTTTATCAGCAGTAAAACGGACCAATCGTAAAACAAGCCATTCTAGAGATGGCGTGACTCAAATGTGGATTCTAAAAAAAATTCCTGAGATCTGTTGTCTAAATGTCTGTCTCACAATCACGGTTCCTTCCTTTTGCAGCAACATTGATCAAAACACTTTTCTATATACCACTTTTCCCCATTCAAAACTCCGAAGAAATATTAAAAGCTCTGTTTCACATTTGTTTTGTTTAAAAAAAAATGGAAAACGCAATATTCTGAAGCTAGTGCTAAATCATTATTTGGCAGACGTGTGTTTCAACAGACTGTCGGCATTCCAATGGGGGAAAACTGTGCACCCCTTATCGCCTATGTATTCCTTTATTCCATTAAGCTGAAGTCAACTTCATACAGAACCTTCTGCATAGAAATGAGAAAAAGTTGGCTCAACATTTTGGTTTCACGTTCCGCTATATAGATGATATGTTCTTTCACCAAATAATTCTAAATTTGCGGTGACCGTGTTAACCGCATAGATGAACTTGAATCAAGGATACTACAGAAAAAGAAAGGTCGTTTCATACCTTGACTTAATTACACCTATCATGAGAAATTGAAAGTAAGTATGGGTTAAGAAAAAAAAATACGATAAGAGAGATGACTTTGATTTTCCCACTTATACGTTTATGTCTAGCACCATTCCAACTGCATAGCACGGAGTGAATATTTTTCAGTTAATACGCTATTCCTGGACGTGTGCTTCCTATTTGGATTTTATTGATGGGTTGCTGTTAACAAGTGAGAAAGCTACTGAACCAAGGGTTTCTAAAGGAAAGATTGAAGTCATCAATCTATAAATTTTCGGTCGCTATCATGATTTGGTTGACCGATACGAATACAGATGACAATGATTATTGTCCCCCCCATATATATCGTGATAACAAATCCCTTCCTATACAGGTTGTGCGTAACACCGATTGCGACTAATTAAGGCCCTGTTGGGACCTGCATGTATAAGTTTAAATTCGACTGTCATTTGGTGGATATCCGTCTCATTGACAATCGGACATCTATTTTTATACACCGGTTTTGTCTATTGAGTAACACATCGGGTGCCACTTGTGGAGCACGAGTTGCTGTCTCTTCCAGAGCACATGACCCCCTCCCTATAAGTTTTGTAGTGTTCGTGTTAATCTTGCTTTAGTTTTCAGTGCAGTGATGTGCTTACGAGGTTGATCATTCTTTTCTTTCCTTGGCCACGGTCTTGTCCGTCTTCTGATTTAACGATTTATGTTTGTCCCTTTGGTATCTTCGAATTCTTTTGAAATTAATTTGAATTGCTGTAGGGACACGTTATAAATAATGAAAAGGGAGTGTATGGGAAAATGTCAAGGTGAACATACTCCGAACCCCATAATAAACAAAGAAAATTTCATTCCAGAAAGGACCTGTAGCGAGCTCTAGATTACCCCCCCCCCAAAAAAAAGCAAATAATACGTGTCTATACCTATGATTTAGTAAATCCTGCCTTATTTTCATACAAAAAAGTTAACGACAAAGACCAATCAATGTGACTGGCACATTTTTGATTCATGTGGTCGGATTTCATGTTTTGCTGGTACGAACACCGCATCAAAGCCAAAGGCATACTATAAAAAATACAAGAGTGTGACCAATCCAATAAGAGAGTGGCTTACAACAATATGAGTACTTCTTTAAATTAAAAACAAATCAGAATATTAAGATACTTCTGTAAAGAATACGCACAGCCTGGGTCGTGAAGTTTCTGCAAGCATGTTCATGATGTAATTCCAAATGATAAAACCTCAAAATTTGTTTGATATATTATATTGATTGATTGTTGCTTAACGTCCAGTGGCAAATATTTCATGCATATTAAGGACGAACTCAAGTTAAACAATAAATCAATATGTAGAATGTGAGCAAGGGACCGGTAAGGGAGGGACTTTTAGACTGCCACTGGAAAAATTTCGGGTTGGATAGGGGCGGAAAATTTAACCTTGTAACTGGCCGGCTACTGACCACTCAAAATGAGCTGTTACAAGGGGTCTTTAATGTGCTTCCTAAACACGGAGCGTCTTAAACGTCTGCCTCTTGACGGAATGTGAATTTATATATCCCCCACAATCAGGGACGCCCTTTATAGATAGAGGACTAGTGCCTCCAGGACGGAGATACCTGGTGCCCATTCTTTCCCCGGCGCAACCTTCGAGAAGGATAGTTCGAGTATTTGTACATCCCGCTCGCCCTTTAGCAACGTTCTACCTGCAGGCGGAGAAACCGAACGAACTATTTCTATACCCGGCCGCCCTGGGGGGGCAGTGGTTTCAGAGGAGAAGATTAAGATGTGAAAAGTGTACGGACGATTGACGGACGCCAAGTGATGACAAAAGCTCACAAATCCCTTACAATCCGGGCTCGATGGAACCCTGGTTTGTCTGAAAGTGCCTGATTCTCAAAATGAGGCAAAACATGGCTGTCCAAGATGACATCTCGGTATTTTTTGCCATTCAGGGTACTGTCAATAACCTTTATCGGAAGCATACAGTCATATGAAAAGCAGCCCCACACGGTTTCGCCACCGCCACCATATGCAGTAGTTCTATGAACGTTGTTGCCGTTCAGTGCTGTATTCCGTTCCCTCCAAACACGCATTCGACCGTCCACAGGATTCAACAGGAGCCGGTTTTCATTGTACCAATGAATACGCTTCCAACTCCGTAGGTTCCAGTGACAATGGAGTCTAGACCACTGTTGGCATGCCTGGCGGTCTCTACGAGTTAATTCTGGGTGTTTCACTGGTCTATGAGCACGCAAACGAAAACTATACAGCCTGCGAACAACAGTTCTTACACTTATTAGACCACCAATCGGCCACATACCTCTATTGCACTGCCGTTAAAAATGGCTGTAATCTGGCTTGACAATTAAGGTAACGTTTTTCTCTTGGGGTTGTTTTACGGGGTCGACCGGATCTTGGGCTGTCTTCGACGGTTCTTGTGTGTCTATGGCGTGCTAAAAGTCTGCTAATCACAGAATTGTTCACTATAAAATTGACTGCTATTCAGCGATTACTAGGCCGGCAATGTTCATGCCAACCGCTTGCCAGCGTAATCGGCGATATTCTTTTTTCGTCTTACCATTTCAAAAAGCTTTTCAAATACCATTAAAGGAAAGATGTAAGTGTAATCAGTCAAAACAAATTTGTGTTAAATTTGAAAGCATGATTTGGGCGAAACAGGTTTTTGAAATGTTCAATGATTTATCGATTGACACCTTACTTGTATTTTTCATAAAGGTAATGATGGTCATGTACATGTACTAAATGTTTACTAAATTGCCCTATCAGAAAAATATATTGGAAAATAATTTGGTGATGCTTAACTTTTGGTGGACGGTATAGTATAGTAATAAGCACGTCCCCTGGAGTACTGTTCCCCTTTCTTAAACGGTTGGGAAAGAATAGTCACAGATATCTCTGTACAGGGGCACTTGTTCTCCAAAAGAGGCGTCCGTGGCTGTTTGCGATATATTAATTCAGGAGGCATCCCTGTGTTTAGAACCGATCACGTTCTTAGCACGTTAATGACCCGTTAATAATAAGAAAAATTGGTTTTAAGTGGCCATTCGCTGATTCGGTCCAACTCGCATTTGTTCAGTCTATTCATGTATATAAGTTTTTTGAGTTTTAACCGGTTTTCTTCATACAAAAGGTCGCAATATAAGGAACATTTAAACACTGAATAAGCCTTGAATCACTCATAACAAACCATAATATTTTCCAACGATGAGCTATTAATATACCTATCTTGTGATCGAGGTACCGGATCGCTTTTTTGCGTTCTACAGAACCTTATTCTGGGCAACGGAGCAGTCTCCAGGGCTCGACCCACAGAGCTGCCATAGCGCGAACCCCAGGTGGCGGATAGGGAGGCCCTCTCGTTGGGGGGGTTGCGAGGTTATAATGCGGAAAGCCTGGCCGTGGACCATAGTGGGTGACGTGTTTGGAGAGTGCCAAGCTCCTTGCACGTGAAAGACCCCTTTTGTAGTTTTCAAAAAGAGTAGGTTAATGCCGCTACAAAAGGCTAAATTTTACGTCCCTACCCATCACTCCCTTTTTCCAGTGGTTGTCAGAAACCGTTGCCCTGTTGTGTCTCATCCAACCCCTTTTCGATATAGATTATTGTTGAACTTGTTCTCGTCCTGAATATGCATGAAATATATGCCACTGGACGTTAAGCAACAAACAATCAATCAAAAACCTTATTTATACTGCAAAGTGTGTATAATAATTACAGACTCTTCGAAAATGTGTTTTTCATTGTTCTATCTTTCTACAGTTGTCTCTCGCAAAAATATTGGATTTCAATGCTCTTTACTGATGATTAAGTTTTTGTTCATATTGTGTCAAGTTGCAGCTGGATGTTTTGATAAATCAGATGCGTCAGAACAATCTTTGTTGTTTATAATGAACTAATTTGACTTGTGCACTCACTTGAGTCTAATGAAAACTTTTCTCCACTTGGACCAGTTTCAGCCATTCTATGACAGTCTAATGCCACAACTGATCTTAGTTTTATTTGGTGAACCCAATCCAGCTGTCATTTGTACGTTTGACTTGTATATAATGTTTTATTTAATCCTGTTAATGAAAGCCTACAATTTGTCAGATGTTGTCTTCAAACACCAATATCATCTGTTTAATTATAATCATCAACGATTTTTTGAAGAATGTAACAAAACATACCTTTTACAATCATAGATCCAATTCCAGTTTTATCTATGACGTTTCCATTTACATCTTTTCCAACTGTGCACTCGTATTCACCATTATCTTGGTATCGTTTTTTTACGGGTATGTGCGGTAATCGTAATACACCACTCTGTATGTTGTTCCATTTTCTTATAATTATTCCATACTTAGACTTTTGCTGCCAGTTATAGAAGATATTTGTTATTGGATTCCCTATATATTCGCATGTTATAGTTCTGTTGATGTCATTCTGGCTGTATGTAACATTGGATACATTTACGTAGGGTGCATCTGTTAACACATATTTATGCATTATTCATGATAATCTGATTTATCATATTAAATGACATCAAACAGGAATTCCTAACAAAACCCACCAGATCACAAAGTACAAAAATACCAATGTTAAATAAATATAGAAAAAAATTAGGTATGCTCTATGTACATTTCAAGGAGTAAACTCTTATCAGTAGCATTAGAACTGAAACATAGGACGGGAATGATTCAAATAAAGCAACAGAAGCACTCAAATCCAAAAATATCGAAATGGGAAGCCAAATCCGACTAAGTGCACTACTTTTCATGGCCTTTACGTATTTTATGTGTTTTAGAATTTTAGCAAAAGCAGCAAAAACATCGCTTGATAAATTTCATATCAGATAAGTCTGACACAAGTGATTGGTTTGTATATACATGTCGGGCTACTTGTAACTTGCAAATCACTGTTATTAACGTACAAAAACTCTATATCAGAATTTGTTGGAACGGGAATAAATGTTATGTAAGGAAAACTGTCAAACTGTTTTAAAATAGGGTATATATTTGTAGATTGAAATAAGTGCAAGCAATTTGCAAAATACATTAAAGCAATCATTATGTTTTTTAAGCTGCAACGAGTTTTTAATTCTCTAGGGAGACTTTATATTGTTAAGTTAGCAATTGGTTTCTCGTAGTGGTTCTTTGCACACGCATGCCCGATGCTGGGAGTTCACAATGTCAACGCTGCGTGATAATTAAGTACTTTAACTAGGATTAAAGAACCTGCAAAAATGCTTTGAGGCGCGCCTGAATGAAATTTTTAATGTAATTCTTCTTATTTGAATCGCTGGAGAGGGTTTAAATTTTTAAATTACTTTATCTATGTTAAACTTTAGCGCTCCAGCAAAACAAATATGCCCAGCCATCAACGTAAAAAAATCTCCGTAAAGTAGTTCAGGTGCAGATAATAATATCTAAAACACTTTTGCATACTGTAGAACATGAATCATGGGCTAATTCTTTCTTTTGTTTAAAACAAAAGTCGGAAACACATATATATTAAGGTCGAACATCACACTCTTAAAAAGCTTGAAATAGAATGTAAGTTACTATTCTTATGGAAATGTTGGGATTTTTGTAAACTATAAACTGTATCATAAAATACCAATATCAAATCGATGCACTGTATGGCCATCTTGTTGATTGACAACTCGTTAGCAGGGCTCAAAGTTAAAATGTTTGAATGTAGGTTTACAAAATAAATGTTTGAATGTATTTTTACAATATAAATGTATCTCAACATAACATAAATTTGTTACACTGTATTGCCATTTCGTTGATTGATAAGTCGTCAAAAGTGCCTGAGGTCAAATGTTGGAAATACGATTAATATCCAATACAATATTAATTTATTAGCACAGACATCAGAACCAAATCTTTTTAATAAACAGGAGTCCAAACTAAACTAAAGGTTACATCTGCATCAGAAGTAAGAACCTAAGAAATAAATGGTATTTTTTTAAGCATTTTGAAGGGAAAAATTAATGACATTAATGTAATGAAGAAATAAATGGTATTTTTTTAAGCATTTTGAAGGGAAAAATTAATGACATTAATGTAATGAATCATGCCAGGATAAAAATATTGCTACTCGGATGCGAATATTCTCGGTGACTAACATCCACCTGCAGTGACATACACCCAATGACAATAATAAATGTATCACAAAATACCAATATCAGTTTGATGCACTGTATGGCAGTTTCGTCATTTGATAACCCGTCAGCAGTGCTTAAGTCAAAATCTTAGAAATCCGGTTGAAATACATTGACAATAAATAAGCACAGATTTCAGAACCAAAACAATCTTAATATGTTGAAGTTCAAACTAAGCTAAGGGTTGATGTGAACAACTTTATATAATTTATTACAACTTGATAGATCTTTAATTGTGCAAAGTTCGGTTGTGATGCTTTTGTGAGATCTACATTAAATCGACAAAATTGTTTCAAATGTTCTATCAATTTCAGTATTTTCTTAGTATTCCATCGTTTTTATTGATGTAATAGCAGTCAATTGATGATTCATTATCCTATAAATTTGTTGATTTCTTGAGTTGAAGACACTACAAAGATGGCCATTAATTAGGGTATAATCATCGAAGCTATAAATGTTTGTTGGTGGTATAATTACTACTTTATTCAAAACGTTTTTATTTTGCATTCGCACGATGCCATTTTACTTGTAATGATATATTTACACTCAATTGGACGTGGGTTAGATTATGTCGAAAGTTGTAGAAATCCTGCTCTGTTTATTCATTGCGTTTAGATTTTAAAATAGATGTAGAAATCAGCGATAAGTTATTTTAGTTGTTGTTGTCTTTGCATTCTGCTTTTACATAAAGAGTTAAAATTAATGATGTTGGTTTTATTGTTGTATTGAAATGTCCCAGATTATGGGAAGGTTTGATAGCTCACAAACATGTTCAACCTCCAATAGTGTATGTACTTGTCACAAGTCAGGTACCTGTATTTCACTGGCTGTCGTTGTTTTGACGCTAAACTGTTGTACGCTTTACATTTATCTATAATTGGTCGATTATCATGACTATTGTTATATTTGAATATTTTCACACTAAATTCTTGTAGGGCCTTATACATTTTGCTTTATGGTGTGGATCTTTTCAATATTATTATTGAACGCTGGACAATACAGCTAATGTAACGTCCTACGTCCCCTCTCAAACCAAAACGAACAAGAAGTGACAATCACATGGGATGAATGAAACACGCGTGAACATAGTAGATTCTATAATTTGATATATTTCGCTTTTATAAGATAATTTCATCCCGTGTTAACGATCTAGTAACATCTAGACACGAATATGTAGTTGAAGTTGGATTGGACATAAATTTACTGCACGGTACATCAATTTTGAGAAATAGTTTCTGATATGAATATTAACGTCTCTTTTGATAAAACATAACTGTATGTAAATATTATTTTCAAAATACCCGAAGCACGATATCTTTTAAATAATAAGAAGAACTGACTTTCTTAGATGAGTAGTAAAATCACACTTTTTTTCAAATAAAAAAATATCATTTAAGTCGTTATTGCAATATTTATTATTAGTTTTTATTAATTTATTTAAAATTTCATGTTTTTAATCGTTAAAATTGAACGAAAGACAAACATAGAACACACAACACTACACTGAAATCTAACGCCGAGTTAACAAAAAAAACTATGGTGAGTTCAGGTGATCCTGTAGTGACATTATTGTAACAAAGGACATTATTGCATATTTCCTAAACGTTTTAGAATACAACGTGAATTACAATTTTCACGCTCGTTTTCAACGTTGATAAGTGATAACGTCATTTAACATGTTAAACGTCAAATTTCCTGATTTTGTAAAAATTGTTTACGAAGCATAAACCAAACCAGAAGCTCAGGAGGCTGAGCCTGTATCGCTCATCTGACCTTAGTCCAATCGGAACAAAATGAGCAAAGTTTGTAAAGTGCCTTCCATAGATATGTCCTGTGAAGTGTAATTCCTTTTGGCCAAGCGGTTTCAGGTGATGATTTTTATGTTTTACACAAATGTAGCCAATCAGAAATAATAATCGTCCATGGCGGCTATTTTTCTTCCGATATGGACAAAGTAAATATTGTTCCATTTAACCTAGCGGTTTTAGAGGAAATGATTTTTATGTATCAGCCGATCAGAAAAGAGAAAGGTCCACGGCGGGACAAAGTGAGCAAAGGACCTTCCATAGATGCTTCTTGTAAAGTTTGGCTTTATTTGGCCTAGCAGCTCCAAAAGAGTTGATTTTTTTTTATGTTTCAGCTAATCAGAAACAAGGAATTTTCTATGGCGGCCATGTTTATTGACAGATCAGGACGAAATGACTATAGATGCTTCCTATCAAGTTTGATTTAATTTGACCAGCGGTTTCAGAGGAGTTGATTGAAATTAAAAGTTTACGGATGGACGATAGACGCCATGTCATGACAAAAACTCACATGGCTTTTTGGCCAGGTGAGCTAAAAATGGAGGGGGATAATTTTTATATCTATTTTTATGATATCTGCTTGCCTTCATTTTGCAAAAAACAACAAAGTTGTTTCCAAACTGCAAAGCGCCGCGTCTTTTATAAGAGGGCTAGAAAGTGAGTTTTTTGGTTTAAGTTTTATCTTGAAATGGCAAAATATTGAAACGCAACCTCGAAAATTGATGCGAAACAACAGTTTGTATATTTTTAGGAACGAGCGAACAAATTTTAATATCCAGAAATAACAATGAAAATTTCTTAAAAGTTAAAAAAAAATGGAGCGAGTAAAATTATTTAAAAATTTTGAACCAATAATATTAGAAGCGAGCGAATCCGATGAACTATTAATTAATTTGGAGTGGGCTAATCGACTTTATTTTTCAAAAGATTTGCTGTGCAGCGTTACGAATAATCCTTCTCGGCAGCAATTAAATTTTCCAACACTTTTGCATACTGTAGAACATGAATCATGGGCTAATTCTTTCTTTTGTTTAAAACAAAAGTCGGAAACACATA